>CAMAPF010000127.1:2032500-2254878 GCA_945859915.1 Cuscuta epithymum
CCACGAGGGTTGTTGCTGGTATTTCTCTTTCTTTTCTTTTGCAGGTTATTGCTTTCCACGAGAGTTGCGGCCACGAGGGTTTTGTGGCGCGAGAGTTGCGAGTTTTTCTCCTTCGGCCACGAAGGGTTTGGTTGGGGCGACGCAAAGCAGCAACACATGTTAGCAAGGAGAGATGATTGCATCACAGGGCTTGGCAGCGAAGAAGATGACCGCTATCGGTGATTTGGCTACGAGTGTGGGACAAAGAGAGTTGCATGGGTTTCGAGTAGGCCAGATTTCGATCGACAATGGAGGATGAATTAGAATGGTACCAATGGTATAGCCTCCTCTTGAACCACCACCATGGGTTGTACAATGTGCTAGGGTCCGTGAAAGTTATCCTATTAGTTATTATTATTATTTTGTTAGTTGGTTTCTTGTTAACGTCTATGTTGTTATGTTAGCCAGTTTGTTTGGAAATTTAGCCTTGTTTTATGTCATTAAGAATATTTGGATCTATGGGACCAAGGATAGCTGTGTCAAGCCCATTGTGTGGTTAGCGATTCGTGTTGCTCTTTCAGAGGTTACCGTCTCTAAGTCTTATCATAGTGTTTATAATCGTAGTTGTTGGAGGTTAGTTGGTGTCAGATTTGATTTTCCTTTAATTGATGTAATGATCCTGAAATTTATGATATGAATTGAGGCGAGTTTTCGATTCAAAAAAACAGGGAATTCACCAACTGCTCTTTTAAACAGATTCGGATCCAAATAAAACCAAAATATACATGGTCTGGTTTCATTTTTTGTTTCAGGTGAGCTCATTAAATATTATTCTCCTTTAATTGTTCTATTGTCGGTCTCATACTTAAGAGCTCATTATATCTTGTAGAAGATTCTCATACACTGAAGTTGATTCCTGAAATTGAGTTTCAATATGCATAGTATATTTTTAGGTTATTTTGAAAGTTATTTTATAGGTCCAATTTTAAACACATATGGTCAATAAGTTTCGTTCCTATCAGGAACTCATGAAGAGAAGCCTCGTGCGGACAAGACCATCAGAGGGTCTTTCCAGTGGAATATTTTGATGAATTTCTTTGAGCGTGTTCCTTATCAAGTCTAGTTTATTCATACCAAATTTCAGCTTAAAATTCAATTGGAAAGGCAGTCAAATAAATTCTTGAAGAATGCACAATTATATGTGCGCAGAATGCGCCATATGTTTCAAGAATTTATTTTACTGCCTTCCCGATCGAATTTTGAGCTGAATTTTGGAATGCATAAAGTAGACTTAATAGGGAATATGATCATAAAAAATTGCACCGGAAAGATCCTCTTATGGTCTTGTCCTCACATGACTTCTCTTCATGAATTTCTCATATGAACTCCCTCTTAGAGCCATATACCCATCAAAATCTCAAATCTAAGGTTGTCCGTAATGTTGAAGGTGAAAAGCCAAATTTAATCTTTTCGCCCCATTTTAAGTTCCAACCCATTGTACAGAAGGGTGTCAAGTAGCATGGGGGCACCCATGAGGGGAAATCTGCTTGGTCATTGACGGAATGTGAGAAGAGGTGTTGGCCACAGGTTACACAAAAAGAGTGGGGCAATGTAAAATTTTAATCCCAAATTATTTTAAAGTGTTATTGTTATAACTAGAATCCAACTCAGGTCACGTCCAAATGTCACCCACAAAGGATGAATAACGCCACTAAAATCAGTAAGGGGAAAAAGGGGCGTCAGCCAGCAATCAATTTCGGCCAAACTCACTGGATTACTCCACAAAGGAAAAGGCAGCGGACTGAATTGGGGAAATAAGGGTTTCGGCCATCAATCCAGCAAAGGAGGGGAGCAAATACAAATAGAGCTAACCACAAACTAAGGATGGAAACTTACCATGTCAAGGAGATTGCACAAGACTCGAACAAGGAAGTAATCACATTGTCACGAGGAAGGAAAGAATCGCATAGAATAGGTGGTCGATTCAATTTAGCGGGTCGGGTAAACAAATGGTTGTTAGGCTTATGATGATGGGCCAATTGCCATTTGTTTACCCGACCAGCTAAATTGATTCGGCCACCTATTCTATGCGATTCTTTCCTTCCTCGTGACAGTGCGATTACTTCCTTGTTCGAGTCTTGTGCAATCTCTATGACATGGTAAGTTTCCATCCTTAGTTTGTGCTTGGATCTATTTATATCCGCTCCCCTCCTTTGCTGGATTGATGGCCGAAACCCTTATTTCCCCAATTCAGTCCGCTGCCTTTTCCTTTGTGGAGTAATCTAGTGAGTTTGGCCGGAATTGATTGTTAACTGACGCCCCTTTTTCCCCTTAGTGATTTTAGTGGTGTTCTTCATCCTTTGTGGGTGACATTTGGACGAGACCTGAGCTGGATTCTAGTTATAACAGTGGTGTCAAAGCCAGGAGGGGTCTGCCGCCGCCCGCCGCCGAAGTTCCAGCTGCTGCTGCCAGTCGTCCAACCTGCTGCCAGACGCTCCAGGGGGTGCTGTCAGTCCAAAACAAACCGCTTCCAGCCATCCAGAATTCTGCCACCAGTCCGGGGAGTTGCTGCCGCGCCTGCTGCTCCTATCCACACCGGTCCAGTCTGCTTCTGTCGTGTTCTACAGCAGCCCACGCTGCCTACGGTAAGTCGGGTAACCCAACCTTTGGCCCCCTTCAGGTAAATTGGCGATAAACATCCTTGGTATATCGGAGTGCCACCGGATCCCCCCCTCCCCCCCCCCCCCCCCCCCCCGCTCCCTGTTATATCTCGGTTCCAGCGCAGATCTCCACAAGAATTTACCCACAAAGGATGATGGTCACCACTAGAGTCTAAAAGAGAAGAATAGGGCATCAGCCTTCAACTTTGTTTCCGGCCAAATCGGTTCTGGCCGATACTATATTCATGCACCTCTTCCCTCTGCTCCTCGGTGGAAATAAGGTTGAAGGATTCTTCTCTTTTAGACTCTAGTGGTGACCATCATCCTTTTTGGTGAATTCTTGTGGAGACCTGAGCTGGAACCGAGATATAACAGTTATAACTTTTTTATTTGTATTCCACTTTTTATAAAAATATACGAAATTTCATAACTTTTTATAATCTTTCATATGACATGAATATTACATATTTATGATGACAAAAAATATGAAGTTTCAACTCTTGGAAATTTTCAGAACGAAATTTTTCTTAAATAGATTCAAGTGCTAAACTTAAAGATCTCATGATTAATTTTTTCCTACATCTTTCAGTTTTTTTTGTACAAATAGGTATGAAATAAAAAAAAAAACTCCAAATTTATTTATTTTTACATCAAAATGTTTGCCTTTTTAAATCATTGTTAACATCCGCGAAAAAATTGAAAAAGAAGACGTATACTAATCAAAGCAAGGTTTTAAATATACAAATTTTATTGGATGAATATATTGATGGCGTTGGGTTGTAGTAAAAAATGAATTTACTAAATGAATATGTATAAACTGATGATAAATTTGATTTATTGACGGGACTGGATTGCGGTTAGCCTTATCGTTAACTACCTCCGCCCCTAAGATGGGGACACATGTAGGGGCGTAGTGGGGCGAGCTCTATCCACCTCAAATTATTTTATGTGTATAAATTGTTCTGTTCTTTTTATACCGGTACAGTCTAACTTGTCCTCTTCTAGACTAGAGGGTATGGTGCAATTGTTATAAAAAGTAGAAATATGTACGGAGTAATTGAATTTGATACGAAGAGTGAATGAATGAATGAATGAATGAATGAATGAATGAATGAATGAATGAATGAATGAATGAATGAATGAATGAATGAATGAATGAATGAATGAATGAATGAATGAATGAATGAATGAATGAATGAATGAATGAATGAATGAATGAATGAATGAATGAATGAATGAATGAATGAATGAATGAATGAATGAATGAATGAAATTAATTAATTAAGTAAAAACAAAACAAATATTATCAACTATTATACTTTGTCCCATATAACGTTGTCAAATTTTATTGATACGAAGAATAATAAAATAAAATCATTGATGTTTCTCTGAGGAGAAATAATCGGAACCATAAATTCTTTGATTAGATTGCAAATGTAACAAATTTTTTAGACAATTAAAAAGGAAAGATGATAAATTATACGGTACTAGGAATTAGAGAGAGGACAATGACAAAATGAATGAGAAAAGAAACTATGACAATGTTATTATCATGATTTTATTGTACCACCACCCCATTACCACATATACAATGATTGTAATGACTGTCCTAACTTCTGTCCTAACTCCCTAATTTTTCACCTCTCACAATTATCGTTTTTAGGGAAACTATCTTGGGTGGTATCCTTCATTCGTCATTCAAAAACATTCAACAGCTCATTATCCAATTCTTAAAAAAGAGTGCCAAATCATACTAAATTTAAATCAGACATTGGACAAACAACTAATACTTCATGTGTTTATTTTTCGTTACATCATTTTGAAGAATCACAACCCAATTGCGTTGTTATTTCGTTTTTTTAAGTTTAGATAATGCAGTTTTAATAATATTTCCAACGTTTCCGGTTTTAAATAAAATTCTCACTTTTCATTTTAAGCAATTCTAAAAAAAATCCCACTTCTAATTCTAACAGGTTTTTAATATAAAATTATATCTACATTCACATTCAATAGCAAAAAGAGAGAATTCCCCAAATAGGAGTAAAAGATAGGCAAAATGCAAAAATAGGAGTATCATGTTTTGAATATGAGTAACTTTAGTGTTTAGACAAGTATATCCCTACTCAAGTCCCAACAACTTTCATTAATAATTAAAACATAAAAGGAATAACATTAATTTATAATAAATTGTAAAAAAAAATGAAAAAACACAAAAAATATATCAAATAAAACATACTTCGTATTAAATAAAATTAATAAAAATAAAAATTATTTAAATAAAAATATTAAATAAAAAACTAAAAAATTAAAATTAAAAAAAATATGTAGGCGTCTGCCGCCGCCTCAACAACCTCCCAGTACCACCAGCTCCGACCACCGAAAAAAATGCCAACATTTTTTCGAAATGCCATCATGATGGCAGATTTTGAGAAAATTTGGCATTTTCAAAGAGCAAAACTACCATCTTTATGGCATTTTCAAAGAAAAATGGAAGTTTTAACATAAGATGGCATTTTTTCCGCCGATCGGAGGTGACATTGCTAGGTGATGGCCGAGGTTGCGGCAAAGGCCTGCATAAATTTTTATATTTTTTAATGTGGTTTATCTATTTTTTTATTTATTTTCAAAATTTTTTATTTTTTTAGAAAGATATTTTTTTAACTTTATTATTTCAATATATTTTTTCAAATATTTTAGAATTTTTTTTATATTTTATTAGGATCAAATAACTCATATTTTAGAATTAACTAGGTTAGGGGTATTAAGGGTACAAAATTAATGTTTACTCCTATTGAAGGAAGTTTTAAGTTTTACTCCTATTTGTGCAATTTCTTGATAATCCAAAAGTCAAACTCTGAACTTTGTTTAGGAGCGGGGGAAGTATAAGAAAAAGAACTCGTTTAATAACACTAAAGTCTGATTTATTGAATTATGAAAATTTATATATATAATTTATTTTATTAATGAAATAAAGAAAAAACTTTACCAATGCCACTCAACGAAACAAAACAATAGAGAAGTGGTCTTACGCCACTCTCTATTATATATACTAGTGTTTGCTCGCGCAAGGCACGATAGCTTTTGCCCAATGTTAAAGTCATTCCCTTTCCTATAAGAGTACTGTACGTGAGATTGTTATGAGGATTTTAAAAATAATGTATGAAATAAAGTGTCCTATACTTTTGATTTTCTCACCAATGAGTAGAAATTTTGTCTATATTTTTGAGGATATGTAATTTAATGAAGTGGCTATATTTTTTGGTTTAATTATGAAATAGTTGCATGTAGTGACGATAAGATTTTATAATGACTTGCTAGAGCAGTGTTATTGAACATAACACACTAAATTAACTAAATTAAATTATGTGAATATTGAGCCTATATAAGTTTAAGTGTTGAGTGCGTTTAGAAGTTTAAAAAAGGAAAAAGGGTCAAATAAGCCCGTGTACTATTGTTCAACCATCACATAAGCCCATGAACTTAAAAAAGAGTCACCCAGATATACTTACTCTCTATAAAGTGTCAAATGGGTCAAATGATGGGTAGTTTCCATCTAGATAAAGGGTTCAAATTTGGATAATAAGTGATCGTGCATTAAAAATTAGAATAGTGTTATTATAATGGACAAAAAATGCAATACATGGTTATTAAAGTGCATGTGAAAAATATAATTTATTTTATGTAAAGTGCGGTTTTTATGCATACAAATTAAGATAATTAGATTTTATATAAAATTTAAAATATGTGCAACAACCAAACCATAAATGTGCATGCGGTAAAATTCAAAGTGCATTAGTACATTTTATAGTACTGCGATAATTATATCCCAATATTATATATGCAATCTTATTAAAGTTGAAATTTGCACTTTTGATAGTTTATTTATACGTTTCAAGCAATAACCTTATATAATTTTTGTACTATTAATAGTATATAATAAACACTTTTATGCACTTTATCAAAATTTGTGATGCATTTTTATGTTTTGATTGTTCCTTTCAATTTATATTACTCGTTTTATAGACATAAATAAAAATAATTTTTTTGTTCAACTAAAAGTGCATTGCTTTTGTTAAGTGTAGAAATGCACATTTGTCATGTCATAATTGCACTCTCGGGAATTAATAATGCAGACCCATGAATAATTCGATAAAGTGCAATGTGCATTTGATGAAACAGAAATGTGCATTATTAGGTGAGATTGGAATGTGCAGAATAAAATGTAAACTCAAATGTGCATTACGTGAAATTGAAAATGTGCAAAATAAAAGGCACAAAATGACACCGCATCGTAGTTTTTATTTTTGCGCATTTTGGATTCACCTAATGCACATTTCAATTTCACATAATACACACTTTAGCTTCACAAAATGCCACTGTGTCGTACCTTTTTTGTTGCACATTTTTATTTCACCTAATGCAAGTTTTAGTTTCATCTAGTGCACATTCAATTTCACAGAATACAATTTAACTGTTCACATTCATTCTCATTTATCACCTAAGATCTTTTTCCCATTTGAACCGAATTCTATAAACATGTAGACTTTTATATTGCACATAGCTTCTAAAAATTTGCACGATAGTCAATTTAGGTAGACGAATTTTCCAGACAATGAAAATTAACTATTTAATAATTATTTGGTATTTGCTATCAAATAAATTAGGCATGTTGATAATTTTTTTATATTTAACGTTTTATAATGCAAATAATCATACAATAAGTGTGCATAGTTAAAATTAAAAGGACAATATCATAAACATATTCGTGATATTCACTTGTGACAATATGCAAAATTAATATGATAAAAGTGCATAGCTAAAAAAAATTAAAAAAATAGAAAAGAAAAGGAAAAAGTGCATAGCTAAATGAACAAATTAAAATTGATGAACTTTTTATATAGCCTAACTAAATAAAGAAATAATAAAATAAATGGGGAGAATATGGTGAAATATGATTGTAGTATTAAGAATTAATCATTTGAAGAAGAAAAATATAACTCATACAAATACGTAGTATGATTTAAGATGAACAAGAAAATGATATAAAATATACTATATACTACATGTAATAAAACTAAGAAACTTAAACGAAAAAAAAAAAAATTTTTTTTAAGAAACTTAAACGGGAGAAAATAACTTTACCTATTTACATGGATCAACAATTAATGTGCATTAAATGAGGAACGTAAATTTCACAAATACCCTTAACCGATTATGATAAGATGAAATAATCCAAGGGCGGTAGTTCATTCTCATTTCTCTCCCTAGATATATATATATATATATATATATATATATATATATATATATATATATATATATATAGGGTGCGGTTCCAGTGAGAACGATGCTTAACGTGAGAACGTGAGAACACTCACAATTAACCCAGCGTGATACACAATTGAGCCCGTCAGGTGCACATTTGGGTTTAGCTCAAAATAAGCCTATATAAATAATGACGGTGGCATTTTAGTAAATACTGTGCCGAACGCGAAAATGTGCATTGGGCGAGCCTCATTGTGCATCACATTTGGGTAAATGTGGTGTTCTCACGTTCTCACGTTAAGGGTTGTTCTCATTTGATCCTAAATCTATATATATATATATATATATATATATATATATATATATATATATATATACTATATATATATATATATATAGAATAAAGATCAAATGAGAACATTGCTTAACGTGAGAACGTGAGAACACCACATTTACCCCAACGTGTTGCACAATGAAGCTTGTATATTGCACATTTTCACATTTTCACTATATTTACTAAAATGCCATCATGTTTATTTAATATAGGCTAAACTCGAGCAAATTGAAAATGTGCAACAGAATAGCTCCATTGTGCACCGTATTGATTTAAATGTGAGTGTTCTCACGTTCTCACGTTAAGCATCGTTCTCACTGGAACCGCACCCTATATATATATATATATATATATATATATATATATATATATATATAGAGAGAGAGAGAGAGAGAGAGAGAGAGAGAGAGAGAGAGAGAGAGAAATCATCATGTCAGGCCGGCCTGACGGGCTGCCCCGTCCGGCCGAGCCCGTTTGGGCACCTTCCCGGTGGAATGTTTTGATGAAATTTTTTGAGCATGTTCCTCATCAAGTCTAGTTTGTCCATACCAAATTTCAGCTCAAAATTCGATCGGGAAGGTCGTCAAATGATTTTTGCAAGTTAACTGGTCCGGAATATGTATTTTCCGGACCAGTTAACTTGCAAAAATCATTTGACGACCTTCCCGATCGAATTTTGAGCTGAAATTTGGTATGGACAAACTAGACTTGATGAGGAACATGCTCAAAAAATTTCATCAAAAAATTCCACCGGGAAGGTGCCCAAACGGGCTCGGCCGGACGGGGCAGCCCGTCAGGCCGGCCTGATGAGAAGAGCTCTATATATATATATATATATATATATATATATATATATATATATATATATATAGGGGTTAGTTCCTATGAGAACACCCTCTTAGGAGAGAAAAAAAGAACAAATCTAGACCATTAAGAATGTTGATCTAACGGCAAGTATATTGCAAAAGTAGCGGTGGCATAATAAGTAAATATGTGGAACATTGATAACTAACTAAATGCAACGTGACAAATTAGTAAAAGAAATGACAAAAATGTAAAAATAGCTTACGGATTAGAGGCCTAATTAAGACTAGCGTATTAATATCCTAAACTTTCGCATATCAATTATTTTTATTTATGAATATATTAATCATGAGCACAACTCATATGTACGTACCTTTTGAAAAGTTGATAGGATACTTATATTATGCATAAGAGTTATGGCAAAAGTGCACAATGCATTTAAAACGTTAAATGCTATAAACATGCACATAATATATATTTAAAGTGCATCTTTTTACACATATGTTACATAGTTTATTTGAAATTCAATATTTTACCATTCAAATTGCACGCCCAAAGTCATCCTTTGCACTTTTAATAGTTTTTTCCCTTGAAATAATTGAATTTATTTATATATGTGCCGTGTCCTCCACTAAGAGTGTTACGCACTATATTAATTCCATATGTACTTTCATGTTTTGATTCAACACTTTTAATGCACTTTAAGTAGTAATTTGTATAGACATGATAATAGTAATTGTGTTATGTTGCACTCTATTAGAAGTGCATTGTTATTGAAAATGTGTGCAATGCACTTTTAGTTTGTGACTATTGCACTTGCTATATTTCGAGCATTTGTTTAGTGAATAAGTGCAATTGCTACTTAACATAAGTGCATTTGTAAAAATATATGATACATTGAATTGGTGCATGTTGATAAGTAAATGTTGCATTCTAACATAATTTTTATATACACATGCTCATTGAACGATGTGCATGGCGATAAAACAAAGATGCAATAAATTTTTCATAAAGTAAAAAAGAGGACACAAGAATAATTGAACAAAATAGAAGGAAAATAAAAAATGAATGCATGAAATGTAGTATATATAATACTAAAATAAAATATAAGGAGTAATAAAATTGCATTATCCGCAACAAAAACAAAGAAATATGGTATGCAGGAGTAAAATGAAGTTAGGTTAATCTCTAAGAAAAGAATAGTGAAAGAAAACTTTCAGATATGCTATAAGATAATAAAAATGATTCATAAAATTCAACTTTTGATGACAGATTTGAAAGCAATAAAAATGATCCTTTAAATTTTGAAAACTAATGAAAAGAATTTTAATAGATAATGGAAAACGTACAAATGAAGAAGTACAATTAAATGAAAAGCGGAATGGTAGGAAAAGGTTATACGAAAGTTTTTTGTTTAAAAAAGGAAGCATTGATAATTACTAAAAAGCCCCAATTTATGGTTCAAGCAACATCGAACAAGGATTTCAATTTGATTTAGATCCAATGGTGTAGATGTATTCTTTTTTCCTCTCCTAAGATTAAGTTCTCACATGAACCTAAATCTATATACACATATATATATATATACACAAAAATGATCATGTCCGAACGTTCAGACAGGATCCTCCGTCCGAACATCCCCGTTTAGGGACCTTCCCGGTGGAATTTTTTGATGAAATTTTTTTAGCATGTTCATCATCAAGTCTAGTTTGTCCATACCAAATTTCAGCTCAAAATTCGATCGGGAAGGCATTCAAATCATTTGTTGAAGTTGACTGCGTTTTTATATGTATATTTTGACGCAGTCAACTTCAAAAAATCATTTGAATGCTTTCCCGATCGAACTTTGAACTGAAATTTGGTATGGACAAACTAGACTTGATGAGAAACATGCTCGAAAAATTTAATCAAAAAATTCCACCGGGAAGGGCCCCAAACGTCCATGTTCGGACGGTGTTCGGACCAGGAATGTTCGGACCTGAACATTCCTATATATATATATATATATATATATATATATATATATATATATATATATATATATATATAGAGAGAGAGAGAGAGAGAGAGAGAGAGAGAGAGAGAGAGAGAGGAATGATCCTGTCCAGCAGCCCCCGGTCCGAACAGTGTCCGAACATGGCCATTTGGGGCACTTCCCGGTGACATTTTTTGATGAAATTTTTTGAGCATGTTCTTCATCAAGTCTAGTTTATCCATACCAAATTTCAGCTGAGAAGTGGAGAAGTGCTCTTAGAATGAGAACTGTGAAGTTAAACTTATAGACTAAATATAGGAACTTTTGACCAAATACATAACTTATAGACCCCTCGAAAATAATTACGAAAATGCCACCGCAAAAATGTAATTATGGAAACCTGTAAAGAAATTTGACGCGGTAGCATTTTTGTGATTATTATTGAGAGCTTTATAAGTTATGATTTATTGATTATAAGTTCCTATATTTAGTCCATAATTATACACTAACAATTTTCACCCCTAAGACTCGCATAAGCCCACCAAAACATCAAAGGTTTAAGATTTGATCTTGCTGCCTCGACGCACCTTATGTCTTTTACAATATTGGTTTATGAGTCCCAAACTGAATAAATTGAAGATGGTTGACTGTTGAGAGATGAGTGCTGACTCATCCTTGGAGTGATCCGAAATGAAAACTCGATGTCACATTGTCACATGCTTATCCATATTCAATGTATGAATCTTACGAATTTGTATGTTTCAACTTTAAAGATTTGAGCGGAGTCCAAAACTTATACGGAGTAATTTTTTATTGGATAGGGTGCTACTTTTGTGATATTGAAATTGAGCAGCAAATTCCGATGAAATTTATGAATTTGTGATTCAAATGGTTGGATTGACTGATTCTGCCGATTTATATGAATATAAAAATTGAAATATTTTTATTAATAAATTAAAAAAAATTATACAAAAAATAACTAAAATGATCCCCCAAAGTAACTTCAGCCAATATAGTCAGAAAAGTAACTTCAACCTTACATTTTCTATTCTTACATAAGTCGGTGTGCAAAATCAAAAGTTACTTGTTTGGTGAAAAAGTTGACTAATAAATATGATAAGTCAAAAAACAGGGTCACCAACGGGCTTAGAATCTACTCGAATTGCTCGAATTTGTTGAAATAAAGTAAAATTCTTTTTTAGAATTATTAAAAAGTAATCTTTAAAGTATTACTATTGTTATAACTATATAAAAAATAAAATGAAAAAGTTAAAATAGTTTTTTCAATTTTAAAATAATCAATTCAGTTATAAAGTAAAAAATAAATCTAGTGTCACTTATTTTGATTGTTCGAGAAATCAAAAAATTAATATTATTAAAAAGATTGATTTATAAAATTGATATGCTGAAATGGCGGTTACAAAAAAGTGAAAAACAATTACTCACTCGCTATTTACGATTGCTTATATGAAACATTTTCAAATACTATGAAGCTATGTAACTTTTACAAAAAAAAAAAAAAGTGATAATGTAATCCATTTGTCTCATACAATTTTATCAAGTTCAACATAAAGAATCATAAAGTAAAAAACGGTATGATTTAGGTGTATATATAATTATATACAGTGAAAAGAGAATTAATTGAAAGATGAAGAGTTATAAGCGATGAAGAGTTAATAGGAAGGATAATCAACTTACTTATAAAAGTAATTCTAGTGTTATTTATTTTGTGTTACAAGAATTCAACACGAAAAATTTAAATTTAAATTTTTAATAAAAGAGACTGATTTATAAAATTAATAGTTTCAAATATAGGCTACCAAAAAACTCAATATTTACTAGTCTCTTTTACTATGGCTAATATGAAACATTTTCAAATATTATGAAAACTAGATAACATTTACGAAAAAGATGTAATGATGTACTATTGTACTCTTCTGTCTCTTATAACTTTATCAAATTTAACTAGGGATAAAGACAAAAATGACACTAAGATTTTCAGCGAATCTCGAATTAGACACTAACGTTTTAAGTAGACCAAATAAACACAAAATTATAGTTTTTGGGTCCACTTTGACCACCCTTTAACACTTCCGTAAAAGGAACCTTCCCCGCCATTAACTCTCCATTCCAAAAGTCCCCTGCAAGCTAGGGACCCCACACTAGCCCCTGCCCCACCTAAGTCCAACACTTTGCCCCTCCCCAGCATGTCTTGCCCTTGCCACCTCCCGGTCGGAGTAGCCAAACCCTGATCCACACCTCCCTAGCCCGAGCTCCGACCATCCATCCCCAGCCTCCCAAACCAACCCAAGTCCTAGCCACAGCCCCCTTGCTGTATGAAATAAAAAGAAGTAAATATTAATCCAAAACACCAAATTTAACAAACAAACCAACAATAATGTCATAACTGACGGAATTTGTGAGCTCAAACATGAAATCAAACAAATTATTTAAGGTAAAAGTCTTAGTTTATTAGATCCATGAATGATAAAGTGAGTCAAAAATGCAAATTATGATTATCAACATATATTTTGATGTTTCTAGCTAATGTATACATATTAATTAATTAATTAATTAATTAATTAATTAATTAATTAATTAATTAATTAATTAATTAATTAATTAAAATAATTAAATCTAAAATTACACGATTGAAATTACCTGTAATTTAGAGAAACTTACGACATAAAAGCAACAAAACTTACGACGTATCAAAAGTTTACCAAACAAAAGCATGACATGTAAAAGAAAGTAGTAATTAAACAAATCAAACAAATTAAACAAAAGACTTAATGATTTCCACGTAATTAAATTAAAGTTGAATAAATGGGCCATATAAGGTCTTATCTGGTTAGTTCAAGCTGGTCAGCCTTGTATGGTGGGCCGCATCAATGGGCCAATCATGCGATGATTGGATTTTGCATGGGTAATTCTATTCACACTCTGTTGGTCCCTTCAAACCGTAGATTAATCTAACAGCAGATGGATTTCATCAATAAACAGAGAAGAAAGATCTCACAGAATGATTGAAAGAGTATCGAGAACAGAGAAATCTTCTTTCTATTTATCGAGAAGTTTTTATAGAGTGATGTTGGGGAATGGAATTATCGACCTTAGGACCTGTACACTAACGCGCATATTTATAGGCGCTGTGCAGGTTCCTAAAATGGATACCTAGGAGTTTGGGCCTAAGACCTTTTTGGGCCTTATTCCCTTGAAACCTAATTATTACACTTTATTTAATACCATAAATGGTAAATTATATTAAATAATAACAAGACTTAATGAAAAACTTGATTCACAATTAAAATATGCCTAACAATCTCCCCCTTTGTGATCAAGTGTCGTCTTACTTTGGTATCCTTTATTTCTGAGCTCTGTAATAGTGTTTGCGGAGATTCAGTGCATGCTCGTAATTTCTGAGTGACCTTCTCCTGTAAAGTTGTTTCTCGATTGCTTTCAGAATATTATCAACTCTCTGTAGTTCCTTAAGTTCGTCTTCGGAGGCTTCTATCGATTTCTTATCAAGTTCTTCTTTTCGTGGTTGTAGCTGTTCCCGGATGATCTTCAGAGTCCCATCACAGTATTTGTGAAATTCATCAACAATCATTAAGCGCTTCTCTTCATTGTGATTCAGATAGATGACTGAGACCGGACTGTCAAAGATGTGATATGCTGCAAACGGTTCAAGTCCAGGTCTGTTCAAGTCTGGTTGTGTGAGATTTGCCTTTGAATAATTGTGTTCTAGGGCCATCTGGAGATCATGGGTAGCGTAGTATCGAACTTGTCTTGTCATGAATCTTTTGACAGCCTCGAAGCCCTCTTTAGCAAGTCTGTTTCTGTTGACTGGGAGTTCCCTTGAACATCTGGTAGATGTCATCAATGTGGAGTAGAAAAAAGTCATTCTCTTGGCAGGTGAACTCTGATCCATCAGTGCGTAGCAGGCGGAATACAGAGAACTTGATTGTTTCTAAGTAATCTTCTGTTACATCTAGGATTTTCCATACAGGACATCTGCTCGTTTCAAGATTATGATTCAGGATCTGACATTGTTCCCCTGTGGATCTGTGTCCTAACATGTACAGATTTCCGCCTTTGTATTTTCCTTTGAGGTGATTGAGTCCACGAATCTTTAGCTCACTGAATTTCTTGATTTTATCTGGTTGACGCCATATTTGCTCTCGAATTTCCTCTTGAAAGGGGGCTTTGATTCTAACAATCTCCAAGGCCTTTTTGGGTGCTTTGTCTTTAGCTACAACCTTGGAGGTTTCTTTGTAGTTTTCCCCTTCCTTGAGTTCATCTTCATCGAGCCCAATCATATCAGCAGCACACTTGGCAAGAAGCTCTCTCAGGTACCAGCTTTGTTGTATGTCATCTTGCTCTGCTTCCACTCTTAGTTCATCCCACTCTATCCATTTGTGAGGCCACTTATCATGAACTAGAATGTCTTCAAGTTCATCTTGTATTTGCTCATCAGAGGGGCTAGAGGGAGCTTACTGCTGTTGTGGTGATAACCTGTCACAAGTAACACCGGGATCACAAGGATTGCCCGTTGTCATCAGTTTCGAACTAGTTTCTAGCTGATGGCCTGATACAAATGATGTACTCGAGGTAACAACATCAGGACTCTCATTCCATCCTTGGTCAACATCTATAGGAGATGCGCCTCAGAATGTTGTGTCTAGCTCGGCCATGCTAGATAAAATGGCTAGGGATTTGTTTTGGCTCGCTGAAGTGGTAGGTTGTTGGTTGGTAGAGGAGGAGGGTTCATTTGGATGCGGGGGTTGGCTTGTAGAAGCAACATGTTCAAGTATCCGCTGGCGCTTGTTCTCCCCTTCATGAGAATCCGAAACATCGGGATCCTCATGTGAATGTTTGCTGCCGCGGAGACTCTCACGGCAAGTGTTCTGTATATCCAGAGCAAGGAGAAGGGCTTTCTGAAATGGGGTACGGTTGCCTTCATCCATGTCTAGGATACGATCGAAGACCTCTGAGACGAGGTCATCGAAGGGTACGGTTCGGAGATTGGGTTTGGTCGTTTTAGAAGAGGACACTAGCTCTGTATCCTGGGTTCCCCTTGAGGTGGATGGTTGTTGGTTTAAAATGGCTAGGGATTGGGAAATTGGTATAGAAGTTGTTGGGGGCTGAGTGGTTAGAGGTTCGGTGGGTACATCCTGAACAGCTTAGGTGCTTCCAGAGTCTTATGCTCGAGCGGTTATTGCATCGCGCACCCATGGTTTAATGGTAGGCTCTAGAAAGCTATTCAGGTGTACGAGTAAGTCTTCGGGGATTGGGGTTCCAGTTACAGGGGTTGTAACTGTTGTCACAGCATCAGTGAAGATTGATGATGTGTGGCATGCGTTCAATGATGGAATCATTGTTGGCGTAGCAGCGCTTCCAACCATCATCGTTTGCACTCTGGTCGTTGCATTCATGGTGTGTGCACCTATATGTTCAGTGAATAGTGTAGTGTCCTAGAAAAATCCAAAAATGTGGGAGTGGAGACACCTAGACTCGATGTGTTTGAACGAATGGGGGTAGTGGTCCGGGCCTGTTGACCACTAAGTCTCTCAACTGATCCAGAAGGTACCAGCGAGGTCAGTATGAATTCCCCTTGAGTTTGTGAATCTCCAGCCTGTTGGGAGGTTGGAGAGTGGATGAGAGATGGTTGTGCATGCGCAGTTGAACCGGATGTTGCGACTTCTACCCGGCAACTGACATCGTCAGCTCCTGCACCTATGGGCCTGGTTCGGCCTATATTTAGGAATGTGTCGCACTCATCATAGAGGTCGATATCCTCTTCCACTATACTCTTCTTCCTTAGCCTCTTCTTAGGCTTTGATGATGCAGGTTTGTCATTTTTTAGCTTAGAGCGCTGCTCACTTATAACAATGCCTTTGGCAGGTCGATGTGAGTGGGCAGCCTCTTCATGGTCTGATGAATCGTCGGAGATGATCTCTATGGCCTTCTTTCCAGATCTTCTTTTGTTACTGATCAAAGCTCCTTCCATGTCATCATCATCGTCATCATCTGCATCATCATTGTCATTTCTGCTCTTTCCGGACATGTTATCGGATGCCTCACCATCAGCCTTATTTATGGTAGTAGCCTGGTTGGATGGTTCATCGGCGGTGTCCTCGGCATTGGTGGGGTGGCCCTCAGCAGTCTGGGTCCTCTCGAAAGAGTTAGCAGACTAATCATCAGGCCAAGTTGCCACTGGTTTCTGTGGCTGGCTGGCTCTCATCTTTCCCTTACCCTTACTTTAACTCGGTTTAGCCCCTTGGAAGGTCCAGTTGGGTTTTGCTGAACCATAGGGACTTTTCTCTCAATCTCTTTCTTGCATTCAATCAATGCCTTGTCGCTCTGGTTGGCCAATTTGAGCAGTGAGTCCGAGATGTCTTTGGCGGAGGCAGTGTTGTTATCTCTCTGGAAGTACCTGAGCTTGGGGGCAGTGAATTGTATATCTCCCTTACGCTTTGGCATCGTCGGGGTGGCTTCCATAATATTATGGATCATCAGTGCCAGCTACCGATCATCTTTGTCCAAAAGAGCTGGGCCATGTCATATTTGATTTCAAAGGCGATCCCGTGGAAGATTTGCAGGATCTGCTTGTTGGGTCGAACAGACTCCTCCACGGGTGAGGAAGATTGGAGATGGTAAAGTTGGACATCAGGGGCAGTGTGCTATCATATCCAAGCTCATTTATCCCCTTTGTCAGCTCTTCATTTGAGGGGATCGGTGCGTAGTTCTGGAGCACCGAGAGATTCTGAGTCTCCCTGATTGTGGAGGATGTCAGCACCACTCTCACATCATTCAGCTTGGTCATTATCTTTGACATGTCCTTCTTGTTGGCTGTGTGCATGCAGCCCCAGAGTTGTTGTAGATATACCTCTGGTACAGGTTTGGCTTCGCTAAATGCAGGCCAAAGGTAGTGCCTTTGGAGAATGGACAGAATGACTGGATCCTGGCATTTGAAGAGCTTCAGGTCCAGTTGGAAATTGTTGTCTATCGTGTCACCCAGTTCTCCTTTAGGTACAGTTGGTTGTTGGGATGTGCACTTTTGTCTATTCCCGACATGATTGACTGAAAGAATTGGGTTTGCACATTGTTCATTTGAAAATTTTATTTTTGTTGTTTATCAGATTAATTGAGAACAGGTGGGACATCGAAAAATACACTAAATGTAAACCACGAGAACCCTTTCTCGAGGTTTGAACTTCGAGAAGATGGTTCTCGAGGTTTAAATACTGAGAAGCTCTTCTCGATACTCAAACATCGAGAAACAAATTCTCGAGGTTGAAATATCGAGAAGTCCTTCTTGAGTTTTATCGAGAACCACTTTCTCGAGTTTAAATATCGAGAAGCTTTTCTCGGTATTTCAACTTCGAGAAGCAGGTTCTTGGTATCTAAACATCGAAAAGTCTTTTCGAGGTTAAGATATCGAGAACCGGAACTCGATTTTGAAATATCGAGAAGTTCAATCTCGAGATTAAACTTTGAGAAAATGAATTTCTTGAGTTCGTACTCAGAGTAATGTCGAGAAACCACCTGCAAATACACAAATCACATAATGATAACCAATTTCAAAAGCGTTTTAAAGTTTTCGGGTCATAGTTCGAGAAAACGGGTTCTCGATATGTAGTTTCGAGAAGAATCTCTCAACTTTGATTTCGAGAACCAGTACATTAGGTGCGAAAACCATTTTATTGATGTTGTTGATGATCGAAAACTTTGAATACCACCTTTGGAAAGATTTTGAGATTGATTCGAGAAGGAGAAATGCGAGAATCAGTTCGCAAGAAAGATGCTGGACTTCGAGAACTCAAAAATGCGAGAAAGTGAGTAATGCGAGAAGCAGTTCTCGAAGTCCGCTTTTATGTGCGAAAAATGATATGGGCCTTGCGCGAAGTTTGTTGGGCCCAAAAGTTTGAGTTGGGCCGAGTTCTATTTTGAACCCGGTTTTGGGGCCCAATCTTTTTTTATTTATGTGTGCAAATTCTCTTCACAAATGAAAACTCCCCCTCGAATTATGCATGAGAAAAAAATAAAAACACACTCTCTCTTTTTCTTTCTTTTTCTGATTTTTCACACTTCTTCCACTCTTCTCTTTTTTGTATTTTCTGATTTTCTCCCCCTCAACACATGCAACTCACACCAAACATACACTCTCTTTATTCAGATCAGTGAGATACACACAAATTACATAGGCTCGAGGTTCAACATTGTAACACTCTGGTCCCGTAGGACCCGAGGTAGTTACTCCGGACCAATAGTACTGTCCCCACAAACCACCACGATCCTTTACCGCACACTTTGTCCTCACTCGTGAACGCCCTGAGAAACTTCCCAGGGGGTCACCCATCCCAAGACTACTCCCGTGCAAGCACGCTTAACTTTGGAGTTCTTGGGTAATGAGCTCCCTTAAAAGGAGATGCACCTCTGTTGTTATGAGTAGTACTATTAATCCATTTATATTAAATCTCAAGTGTTGCAATCAACAGAGGTGAAGTTTGGGGGTGAATAAAACACTAGAAATTTAATTTAAATGGATTAATAGTACTACTCATAACAACAGAGGTGCATCTCCTTTTAAGGGAGCTCATTACCCAAGAACTCCAAAGTTAAGCGTGCTTGCACGGGAGTAGTCTTGGGATGGGTGACCCCCTGGGAAGTTTCTCAGGGCGCGCACGAGTGAGGACAAAGTGCGCGGTAAAGGCTCGTGGTGGTTTGTGGGGACAGTACTATTCGTCCGGAGTAACTACCTCAATTGAAACACTTGAGATTTAATATAAATGGATTAACAGTACTACTCATAACAACAAGATGCATCTCCTTTTAAGGGAGCTCATCACCAAGAACTCCAAAGTTAAGCGTGCTTGCACGGGAGTAGTTTTGGGATGGGTGACCCCCTGAGAAGTTTCTCAGGGCGCGCACGAGTGAGGACAAAGTGCGCGTAAAAGGCTAGTGGCGGTTTGTGAGGACAGTACTAGAGGTCCGTAGGGTGTGTATGAGTAACTACCTCGGGTCCTGCGGGGCCGGGGTGTTACAAATGGTATCAGAGCAACCCTGCGACAGTGTACTGATCCGTTAGATATCGGGCGGGCACTTAGCAGGGGAAAAGATTCTGGGGTGTGATTAAGATTAGTTTAAGGGCGCAACGTGGACGTTGCGATCCTAAGTGGGGGTGATTGCAACACTTGAGATTTAATATAAATGGATTAATAGTACTACTCATAACAACAAGATGCATCTCCTTTCAACAGAAAGAGTTGAACATGAGGCAAAGAAGATGGATGGAGTTAATCAAGGATTACAACTTGATTATTGACTATCATCCAGGTAAGGCTAACGTGGTTGCTGATGCTCTCAGTAGGAAAAGTTCATCAGGGGTTTTACTCACATGCTTACGAGCATTGAGGGCACACGTGGAGGTATCCACGAATGGGGCCTTATTGGCCAGATTTGAGGTGAGACCCACCTTATTAGACGAAATCAGAACGCGTCAGGGCAATGACGAGGAATTTCAGAAAATCCGGGAACGGTTGCTGGTGGGACCCGTCGAGGGTTTCCATGAGAGAGAAGATGGACTCCTACTATTCAAGGAGCGAGTGTGTGTGCCGTCAGATGAGGAGCTCCGAAAATCTATTCTTGAGGAGGCTCACTCATCTGCGTATGTCATGCACCCAGGTGGAACAAAGATGTACTGGGACTTGAAAGAAAGTTACTGGTGGTCAGGGATGAAGAGAGAGATTGCTGAATATGTAAGCCGTTGCCTTACCTGTCAACAGGTTAAGGCAGAGCACCATCACCCGGCAGGGTTATTACAGCCACTTACCATCCCAGAATGGAAGTGGGAGCATGTTACCATGGACTTCGTGGTAGGTCTGCCACGGACGGTGAGGAACTACGACGCGGTGTGGGTAGTGGTTGATAGGCTGACAAAAAGTGCTCACTTGCTACCTATCAACACTACTTATACGCTTGAGCGACTGGCCAAGTTGTATACAGATGAGATCGTGAGACTGCATGGGGTTCCGGTTACTATAGTTTCGGATAGAGACCCACGGTTCACATCACGGTTTTGGCCTAAGTTCCAGGAATCCATGGGAACAAAGTTGAGGTTCAGCACGGCATTCCATCCTCAAACGGATGGGCAATCTGAACGGGTGATTCAGATTTTGGAGGACATGTTGAGGGCATGTGCACTAGAGTTCCAAGGGAGTTGGGACAACCAGTTGGCTTTAGTAGAATTCGCCTATAACAACAGTTATCAGGCAAGTATAGGCATGCCTCCATACGATGCATTGTATGGGAGGAAATGTCGGACACCTTTGTGTTGGGATGAGGTTGGCGAGGCCAAGCTTGAGGGTACTGAGCTAGTTGAGATCACCAAGGAGAAGGTGAAAGTTATTCAGGACAGACTCAAGGCTGCCCAAGATCGACAGAAGAGCTATGCTGATAAACGTCGGAGGACGTTGGAGTTTGAGGTCGGTGATGAGGTGTTTCTAAGGGTGTCACCGTGGAAAGGGATCATCAGGTTCCTCAGCCGGGGTAAGCTTAACCCACGTTACATCGGCCCATTCAAAATCATTGAAAGGATTGGGGTTGTGGCGTATCGACTTCAATTAACTCCAGAGTTAGAAAAGATCCATAATGTATTTCATGTTTCCATGCTCAAGAAGTATGTATGGGACCCGTCACATATTCTTGAGAAACCACCGGTAGAAATCCGGGAAGACCTTCACTATGCGGTGCAGCCGGTAAAGATCATGGACCGACATGTAAAGAAGCTAAGGAGTAAAGAGGTACCGATGGTGAAGGTGCTTTGGAAGAGTGATCGTGTCGAAGAGAAAACTTGGGAAGTGGAGACCCTGATGAGGGAACAGTATCCATCTTTGTTTGATTAGACACGTGGATTTCGGGGACGAAATCTCGAATAAGGGGGTAGAACTTGTAACACCGCCCCCAAGTTTTTGTAATTTATCAAATTACGTATTGAACCCCGAGAAATGAATAAACGCATTTTTACGTGATTGGAAATTTTTATCATTTCTTTTACGTGAATTGTAAAATTCACGTGGGGCCCACACCGGAAGTGGGGGCCGCCCGATATTATCGGGACCACATATTATATTCGTTTGGGTCAAGATAATATGTGTATAATGGTGGGTATCCTCGTTGGGCCATAGAAGTTATATGCGTAACCATTTGGACATATAAAGCCCATTTATCGGTACCGGTGTACTGACAGATAAAAGCCATAATAAATTATGGAGACCGCTAAATTAAAAGTTGGGGAGTATATATTCATTCTAAAATCCAATAATGATTGGAAGAATGATACACATTTCATTTGAACCGATAAAATGAAATACAGTTAAAACAGTCCAGAAAATACAACTTTCGGGACCAAGTGTACACTTGGGGACACAAAGGGATGACCTCCCACACATGTGGAGGCCACCCCACGACTTTAGTCTTGCAAATGGCAAGGGGAGCCGCACCATTTGGATGGTGAATAGGTTGGAGATGATTGGGGGACAAAAGGAGAAGGAAAGGGGGACCCTCCTCTCATATTATGGCTAATAAGCCAAGAAGGAAATTTCCCTCACCCCCACATCCCATCCATTCGAACCAAGCCTCCATCAAAGGGGGAGAATCTCTGCTTGAACACCATTCCCATTGCCATTTTCGCACAAACCAAGAGGGAGAAGAAGGAGGGGAAAGAGAAGAGAAAGAAGGAGGAAAACTTGAGGATTAACAAGGTAATAACTCCATTAACCTCATCCCTCTTCATTAATCTTCCAATATGATTATATAATCATATTTCATACCCCTAGGATCATTCTACATGTTATATGTGAAGAATGAAGGGTTGGAAGGTTGATTCATATCCAAACGGATTTAGAGAACAAAGTTGACCGGTTTGTCGGAAAATAACCTTTTAGAGGTTATTTGTATTGGTATGGGTTTTATGATGATAAAACCTTGTTGTTAACTTGTATAAGGTACTTCAAGAACTTTCAAGGTGTTGAAAGGGTCGCCGGAGTTGTCGCCGGAGTTAGTTGAAGTTCACCGGAGTTTCACCGGAGCTCAATAAGGAAAGCTAGAACTTCACAAGCTTCTTTTAAGGTGAGAAGACGGCTATATGATTTATAACTTTTGATTGAGGCATGAGATTACCTAAAGTAATCAAGAATATGTTTTATGGAATGATTAAAGTTAATCAAGTATTGGCTTATGCCATGATTATATATAAAACATAGTTAAAGAGCATGTTTTGTATGTTTGGTGATTAAAAATGTGATAACTTATTATGTACAATGCTCCAGGGATCCAAAATGGTATTTTTGGATCAAGGACGACAAGGAGTACATGCGTATAAAATTTCGCGTTAATCGGACTTCGTTTGGGCGGTCAAACGGGCGTTGACCGCCGAGACAAAGGTGATACCCGACCGGGTATGGGTATATACCCGACCGGGTATTGGTTAGAAATGGCTCCAGAAGCCACTGCCTTACTAGACCCGACCGGGTAAGGGCATGGACCCGACCGGGTCTCAAGTAAATTCAGTTCCAGGGGCTTCTGCCCCGACCTACTCGACCGGGTAAGGTTGGATACCCGACCGGGTATTGGACTAGGCCCAAAACAGGCAGTTTTGAGCAGGTTAACGTGGGTCGTTCAAGTGGGATCCGCCCACGTTGGTTACTAAGGATTGATACATGACTATAGGACTAGGTATTGTCCATAGTTAAGTGAACGAAAGGTTAGCCATATCCAAGTTAGGGTTGGTAAGGAATAAGGTTGAGGTTGAGTACCCTCGGGACGGTTAACGATCCCAAAACTCGGTGAGGTTGAGTATCCTCAGGACGGTAAACAATCCCTGAAACTCGGTGAGGTTGAGTATCCTCGTGACGGTAAACAATCCCAGAAACTCGGTGAGGTTGAGTATCCTCGGGACGGTAAACAATCCCAGAAACTCGGTGAGGTTGAGTATCCTCGGGACGGTAAACAATCCCAGAAACTCGGTGAGGTTGAGTATCCTCGGGACGGTAAACAATCCCAGAAACTCGGTGAGGTTGAGTATCCTCAGGACGGTAAACAATCCTAAAACTCGGTGGGGTTGGGCATCCCCGGGACGGTAAACACTCCCGAAACTCGGTAGGATATTATGAAGGTAGAATGTAGCTTGTGTGCTAGGCATTCAGGACGAAAGGGGAAAGGTTGGGTAAGTACCTTATCTCTAAAAGACTTTTTGGTGAGGAAACGACCTACGGGTCAAGTATTTTACAAGTATATACAGTATGTATTATCTTGGGAATGGGGTAACAATGGTTACACCTATATATTTATGTATCACCCTATTTTTGGGTCTCGTGTATGAAACATTAGTTATTCCTCATATAGCCTGCTTGTCACTAGTACTTCTATGGAGTACTGACCCCTTCGGGGGCCCTCACATTTTTCAGGTTAAGGCTAGAGTCCTACTACCTGCACCTTTGCCTAGGGTGATTGATCAAGGAGGAAGACGTGGTTCGTGCTTCCATTCTCCTTCAAAACTGATAAACTGCTCATGGATATTTTTAACAATGTTTTCTATCAAAACATTTGGGGGCTTGTGTGCCTGTATTTGCCACGTGTGGCTAAGTATCAAACATCTCTTATTTTCCGCATTTGTTTGACTAATATATATTGATGTTGATTGTATGAGTTTACTAATCGGTTTGGCAATAGAACTTAACGGACGCCTTGTATGATTTAATGAGAATGAACTACGTTGTTCTTATTGGGTTGTACGGCGGTTGTCTACGTGGCACGGATGCGGTCCGGGGCGTGACAATTAAATGGTATCAGAGCCATCGATTTCTAAACTATATGATTAACCTCTCAATATAGTATCATCAAAACGTTTTGAGCAAAACCATGAGCAAAAGTTTTTGTACTCAAGGAACCGTTGGAAACCAAGTTATTGACCTCTTATTGTTAAGATGGTACCCTTAACAGTTTGTTGGCCATAATGTTGGGCCAAGTGGTGTCTTTTGTACTATTCCGTCAATTGACATTGATACGAGTCTAATGGCTCATTCCAAATTTCTTTCAGAAATGGAGGGTAGACGCATGGCTACGAGGAACAACCCGAGAGGGCAAACTCCGGTGACGTCCGAAGGGGCTAGCCAGGTTGCATCTCGGGGCTCAAGAGGCGGTAGGAGAGGCCGTGGAGGCCGTGGAGGCCGTGGAGGCCGTGGAGGCCGTGGAGGCCGTGGAGGCCGTGGAGGTCATCGGGCCCAAACCATGAGCGATGGCCATGTTAGCTCGGTGCACGGAACTCACACCGAGGATTATGACTCTACTTATGTTCCCGAGACGGAACAGGAGGAGACCCCATACGATGGGGGTGATACGTACACTGATGACGACAATGACGAGAGTGATGCCAAATTCGCCCAGATGGGTGAATTGTTTGAGTGGTATCAAAAGGAAAAGCTGAGGAGAGATCTTAGGCGCCAAGCTAGGCGTGCCTCTCGGGGAGGATCGGGTCAGGGAAGCCGGGGGGCTTCAGTGGCCATCCATGTGGCGACACAGGGGGTACAAGGAGGAGGTTTCTGTGTAAGAATCTCCAAATACCTCAAGGAGGCGAGGGCCTTGGGGTGTAAGTCATTCGATGGCAAGGGTGACATATCTGTGGCTGCCGACTGGATCAAGAAACTAAATGAGGCTGCTAGGGATATGCAGATCGGGCTTGACATAAAGCTGACAGTTGCTACCAGGTTACTGGAGGGAGTAGCCGCGGTATGGTGGGAAGGCGTGGAAGGAAAGTTCCACGGTGAGACCACCTGGGAGAAATTTGAAGTGGAATTCTATAATCAGTACTACTCGGAATTTGAGAAGAATCAGAAAAGGAAGGAGTACATGACCTTGACACAGGAGGATGGGTGCTCGGTAAGGCAATTGGAACAGAGGTTCCGGGACTTGGCACGATACATACCTGAGTACGCCATGGATGAGAACCGCATGGCTAATCACTTCTGGGATACCCTACAGTTGGATATCCGTGATAGGGCCACCTACAATCATCACATGACCTTTAGTGAGATTGTGGATCAAGGGCTACTTGGGGAAGCCAAGTGGAAAGAAAGGAAGAAGAGAGACGCCGAAGAGGCGAAGAAGAGGAGATGGGGAAATTCTGGACCCCAAGACCATTCTCGGAAACATCACGCCGGGAATGGAAGTTCATTTAGGGCGCCGGAACCACCGGCAAAGAAGAGCAAGGGTCCAGGAGGGCAAGGGCACAGCTCGGGGAGCGTGAGGCCACCGAGGTGTCTAAACTATAACAAGAATCATGCCGGGAAGTGCAATGCACCACCCCGGTGCTACAAGTGCGGTAGCACTAGTCACCTCAAGCTTTCTTGCCCAATGTTGAATGGAGGGGGACCATCGGGGGCTATGGAAGGACCTACGGCTAGTAGGGGACGTGCGGGACCATCACAGGCCGGCACGGGAAGGGGCGGACCTACGGCGAGCAATGCCGCGTCCGTTAACCAAGGGAGGACCCAGGCACGTGTGTATGCAATGACCGAGGCGGATGCGCGAGCAAACCCGGACTCCGTTGCAGGTAATGTACTAGATTTTATATGTTTCTAGGCTTATACTAAAGTTATAAGTCCTAGGGGTCAATTGCAAACTGACTTAGGGTCGAATCGGGGAAAATTCAATGAAACCAGGCTGATACCCGACCGGGTAAGGCAGGTCACCCGACCGGGTATACTGAGATTTTTGGCCTGGTAAACCCACTGGAACGGATACCCGACCGAGTATAGTTGTAACACTTGAGATTTAATATAAACGGATTAATAGTACTACTCATACCAACAGAGGTGCATCTCCTTTTAAGGGAGCTCATCACCCAAGAACTCCAAAGTTAAGCGTGTTTGCACGGGAGTAGTCTTGGGATGGGTGACCCCCTCGGAAGTTTCTCAGGGCGTGCATGAGTGAGGACGTACAAAGTGCGCGGTAAAGGCTTGTGGTGGTTTGTGGGGACAGTACTGAAGGTCTGAAGTAACTACCTTGGGTCCGGTGGGGCCGGGGTGTTACAGGTGGTATCAGAGCAACCCCGCGACAGTGTGATGACCCGTTGGATATCGGGCGGGCACTTAGCGGGGTAAGATTCTGGGATTTGATTGAGATTTGAGATTGGTTTATGGGCGCAACGAGGACGTTGCGTTCCTAAGTGGGGGTGATTGTAACACTTGAGATTTAATATAAACGGATTAATAGTACTACTCATACCAACAGAGGTGCATCTCCTTTTAAGGGAGCTCATCACCCAAAAACTTCAAAGTTAAGCGTGCTTGCACGGGAGTAGTCTTGGGATGGGTGACCCCCTGGGAAGTTTCTCAGGGCGTGCATGAGTGAGGACAAAGTGCGCGGTAAAGGCTTGTGGTGGTTTGTGGGGACAGTACTATTGGTCCGGAGTAACTACCTCGGGTCCGGTGGGGCCGGGGTGTTACAATAGTAGGTTACCCGACCGGGTATGATGAAATTTTATACCCACGGGCTTCTGAAACGGATACCCGACCGGGTACAACAGGTTACCCGACCGGGTATGCCAAATTTCCATACCCGCCAGTGTTACCAGACCGGGTATAGCAAGAGAATTGCTTCTGGATTGGATACCCGACCGGGTATTGCTATATATTTTTGAGTACGGATTTTTTCGGAGGCCTACAGTTCAATTTTGGTAGGCAAAGTACCTTACATGACTTATAAATGTAGGAACGTTAAAGATTAATGGAAGGGGTGCGAGAATCCTTATCGATACAGGAGCACAACGTTCATTCGTTAGTGAGGTGTTTGCCATGGGCTTAGGCACACCTTTAACACCAATGACGCAAACCCTTTTGGTGTCTACGCCTCTAGGGGATGACGTTGAACGAAATGACTACTATCCTTCATGTGATGTGGAGATAGGGGAGCACTGTCTAAAGGGTGACTTCGTACCGTTAGCCATGCTTGAGTTTGATGCCATACTTGGCATGGACTGGCTTGAAAAACACCATGCAAAGGTAGATTGCTACACTAAAGTGTTAGAACTCAAGGATGGTGCAGGAAATGCTGTATGTTTCGAGGGGGATAGAGGAAAATTCAATCCTTGCATCATATCGGCCATAAGAGCAAGGCGTATGATGAGGAAGGGATGTCAGGCTTACTTAGCCTATGTCATAGGCAAGGAAGGCAAGGGGAAGAGTATCACAGAAGTGAGGGTGGTGAGTGAGTATCCGGAGGTGTTCCCTGAAGAGCTACCGGGACTCCCACCCGATCGGGAGATCGAGTTCGAGATCGAGGTTGAACCAGGCACCAAACCCATCTCAATTCCTCCGTATCGAATGGCGCCGGCTGAACTTCAAGAGTTGAAAGTTCAATTGGAAGAGTTACTAGATAACGGGTTCATTAGACCAAGTCATTCACCATGGGGAGCACCTGTACTCTTTGTAAAGAAGAAGGATGGCACAATGAGAATGTGTATCGACTACCGTCAATTGAACAAGGTCACGATAAAGAACAAATATCCTTTGCCAAGGATTGACGACTTGTTTGATCAATTGCGGGGGGCAACCGTGTTCTCCAAGATCGACTTGAGGTCGGGCTACCATCAACTAAAGATCAAGGAGAGTGACATACCCAAAAGTGCATTCCGTACAAGGTATGGTCACTATGAGTTCCTAGTGATGTCGTTTGGGCTTACAAATGCCCCCGCGGCATTCATGGACCTCATGAACCGAGTATTTCATCAATACTTGGACCAATTCGTCATAGTGTTCATTGATGACATTTTGATATACTCCAAGAACGAAGAAGAACACGAGAAACATCTAAGGCTCGTACTTGGAACACTGCGGGAGAAGCAACTCTTTGCCAAATTCTCTAAGTGTGAATTTTGGCTTGGGGAGATCGGTTTTCTCGGGCACGTGGTATCAGGTTTGGGCATTTCAGTTGATAACTCGAAGATTGAAGCAGTCACTAATTGGGAGAGGCCCAAGAATGTGAAGGAAATAAGGAGTTTCCTTGGTTTGGCGGGGTATTACCGCAAATTCGTGGAGAAGTTCTCCGTAATAGCATCTCCACTCACGAAGCTCACCAAAAAGGGAGCTAAGTTTGTGTGGGATGACAAGTGTGAGAAGGGGTTTCTTGAGCTAAAGAAACGGTTGACTGAAGCACCAGTACTTGCAAGGGTTGGGGTATGACATCTATAGCGATGCTAGCATCCAGGGGCTTGGGTGCGTACTGATGCAATCGGGGAAGGTAATTGCTTATGCTTCTCGGCAACTGAGGAAGCATGAAGTGAATTACCCCACACATGACCTTGAGCTAGGAGCTGTGGTGTTTGCTTTGAAGATTTGGAGGCATTACCTCTACGGTGAGGTGTGTCACATTTATACAGATCACAAGAGTTTGAAGTACGTGTTCACTCAGAGAGAGTTGAACATGAGGCAAAGAAGATGGATGGAGTTAATCAAGGATTACAACTTGATTATTGACTATCATCCAGGTAAGACTAACGTGGTTGCTGATGCTCTCAGTAGGAAAAGTTCATCAGGGGTTTTACTCACATGCTTACGAGCATTGAGGGCACACGTGGAGGTATCCACGAATGGGGCCTTATTGGCCAGATTTGAGGTGAGACCCACCTTATTAGACGAAATCAGAACGCGTCAGGGCAATGACGAGGAATTTCAGAAAATCCGGGAACGGATGCTGGTGGGACCCGTCGAGGGTTTCCGTGAGAGAGAAGATGGACTCCTACTATTCAAGGAGCGAGTGTGTGTGCCGTCAGATGAGGAGCTCCGAAAATCTATTCTTGAGGAGGCTCACTCATCTGCGTATGTCATGCACCCAGGTGGAACAAAGATGTACTGGGACTTGAAAGAAAGTTACTGGTGGTCAGGGATGAAGAGAGAGATTGCTGAATATGTAAGCCGTTGCCTTACCTGTCAACAGGTTAAGGCAGAGCACCAGCACCCGGCAGGGTTATTACAGCCACTTACCATCCCAGAATGGAAGTGGGAGCATGTTGCCATGGACTTCGTGGTAGGTCTGCCACGGACGGTGAGGAACTACGACGCGGTGTGGGTAGTGGTTGATAAGCTGACAAAAAGTGCTCACTTGCTACCTATCAACACTACTTATACGCTTGAGCGACTGGCCAAGTTGTATACAGATGAGATCGTGAGACTGCATGGGGTTCCAGTTACTATAGTTTCGGATAGAGACCCACGGTTCACATCACGGTTTTGGCCTAAGTTCCAGGAATCCATGGGAACAAAGTTGAGGTTCAGCACGGCATTCCATCCTCAAACGGATGGGCAATCTGAACGGGTGATTCAGATTTTGGAGGACATGTTGAGGGCATGTGCACTAGAGTTCCAAGGGAGTTGGGACAACCAGTTGGCTTTAGTAGAATTCGCCTATAACAACAGTTATCAGGCAAGTATAGGCATGCCTCCATACGAGGCATTGTATGGGAGGAAATGTCGGACACCTTTGTGTTGGGATGAGGTTGGCGAGGCCAAGCTTGAGGGTACTGAGCTAGTTGAGATCACCAAGGAGAAGGTGAAAGTTATTCAGGACAGACTCAAGGCTGCCCAAGATCGACAGAAGAGCTATGCTGATAAACTTCGGAGGACGTTGGAGTTTGAGGTCGGTGATGAGGTGTTTCTAAGGGTGTCACCGTGGAAAGGGATCATCAGGTTCCTCAGCCGGGGTAAGCTTAACCCACGTTACATCGGCCCATTCAAAATCATTGAAAGGATTGGGGTTGTGGCGTATCGACTTCAATTAACTCCAGAGTTAGAAAAGATCCATAATGTATTTCATGTTTCCATTCTCAAGAAGTATGTATGGGACCCGTCACATATTCTTGAGAAACCACCGGTAGAAATCCGGGAAGACCTTCACTATGCGGTGCAGCCGGTAAAGATCATGGACCGACAGGTAAAGAAGCTAAGGAGTAAAGAGGTACCGATGGTGAAGGTGCTTTGGAAGAGTGATCGTGTCGAAGAGAAAACTTGGGAAGTGGAGACCCTGATGAGGGAACAGTATCCATCTCTGTTTGATTAGACACGTGGATTTCGGGGACGAAATCCCGAATAAGGGGGGTAGAACTTGTAACACCGCCCCCAAGTATTTGTAATTTATCAAATTACGTATTGAACCCCGAGAAATGAATAAACGCATTTTTACGTGATTGGAAATTTTTATCATTTCTTTTACGTGAATAGTAAAATTCACGTGGGGCCCACACCGGAAGTGGGGGCCGCCCGATATTATCGGGACCACATATTATATTCGTTTGGGTCAAGATAATATGTGTATAATGGTGGGTATCCTCGTTGGGCCATAGAAGTTATATGCGTAACCATTTGGACATATAAAGCCCATTTATCGGTACCGGTGTACTGACAGATAAAAGCCATAATAAATTATGGAGACCGCTAAATTAAAAGTTGGGGAGTATATATTCATTCTAAAATCCAATAATGATTGGAAGAATGATACACATTTCATTTGAACCGATAAAATGAAATACAGTTAAAATAGTCCAGAAAATACAACTTTCGGGACCAAGTGTACACTTGGGGACACAAAGGGATGACCTCCCACACATGTGGGGGCCACCCCACGACTTTAGTCTTGCAAATGGCAAGGGGAGCCGCACCATTTGGCTGGTGAATAGGTTGGAGATGATTGGGGGACAAAAGGAGAAGGAAAGGGGGACCCTCCTCTCATATTATGGCTAATAAGCCAAGAAGGAAATTTCCCTCACCCCCACATCCCATCCATTCGAACCAAGCCTCCATCAAAGGGGGAGAATCTCTGCTTGAACACCATTCCCATTGCCATTTTCGCACAAACCAAGAGGGAGAAGAAGGAGGGGAAAGAGAAGAGAAAGAAGGAGGAAAACTTGAGGATTAACAAGGTAATAACTCCATTAACCTCATCCCTCTTCATTAATCTTCCAATATGATTATATAATCATATTTCATACCCCTAGGATCATTCTACATGTTATATGTGAAGAATGAAGGGTTGGAAGGTTGATTCATATCCAAACGGATTTAGAGAACAAAGTTGACCGGTTTGTCGGAAAATAACCTTTTAGAGGTTATTTGTATTGGTATGGGTTTTATGATGATAAAACCTTGTTGTTAACTTGTATAAGGTACTTCAAGAACTTTCAAGGTGTTGAAAGGGTCGCCGGAGTTGTCGCCGGAGTTAGTTGAAGTTCACCGGAGTTTCACCGGAGCTCAATAAGGAAAGCTAGAACTTCACAAGCTTCTTTTAAGGTGAGAAGACGGCTATATGATTTATAACTTTTGATTGAGGCATGAGATTACCTAAAGTAATCAAGAATATGTTTTATGGAATGATTAAAGTTAATCAAGTATTGGCTTATGCCATGATTATATATAAAACATAGTTAAAGAGCATGTTTTGTATGTTTGGTGATTAAAAATGTGATAACTTATTATGTACAATGCTCCAGGGATCCAAAATGGTATTTTTGGATCAAGGACGACAAGGAGTACATGCGTATAAAATTTCGCGTTAATCGGACTTCGTTTGGGCGGTCAAACGGGCGTTGACCGCCGAGACAAAGGTGATACCCGACCGGGTATGGGTATATACCCGACCGGGTATTGGTTAGAAATGTCTCCAGAAGCCACTGCCTTACTAGACCCGACCGGGTAAGGGCATGGACCCGACCGGGTCTCAAGTAAATTCAGTTCCAGGGGCTTCTGCCCCGACCTACTCGACCGGGTAAGGTTGGATACCCGACCGGGTATTGGACTAGGCCCAAAACAGGCAGTTTTGAGCAGGTTAACGTGGGTCGTTCAAGTGGGACCCGCCCACGTTGGTTACTAAGGATTGATACATGACTATAGGACTAGGTATTGTCCATAGTTAAGTGAACGAAAGGTTAGCCATATCCAAGTTAGGGTTGGTAAGGAATAAGGTTGAGGTTGAGTACCCTCGGGACGGTTAACGATCCCAAAACTCGGTAAGGTTGAGTATCCTCGGGACGGTAAACAATCCCAGAAACTCGGTGAGGTTGAGTATCCTCGGGACGGTAAACAATCCCAGAAACTCGGTGAGGTTGAGTATCCTCGGGACGGTAAACAATCCCAGAAACTCGGTGAGGTTGAGTATCCTCGGGACGGTAAACAATCCCAGAAACTCGGTGAGGTTGAGTATCCTCAGGACGGTAAACAATCCTAAAACTCAGTGGGGTTGAGCATCCCCGGGACGGTAAACACTCCCGAAACTCGGTAGGATATTATGAAGGTAGAATGTAGCTTGTGAGCTAGGCATTCAGGATGAAAGGGGAAAGGTTGGGTAAGTACCTTATCTCTAAAAGACTTTTTGGTGAGGAAACGACCTACGGGTCAAGTATTTTACAAGTATATACAGTATGTATTATCTTGGGAATGGGGTAACAATGTTTACACCTATATATTTATGTATCACCCTATTTTTGGGTCTCGTGTCTGAAACATTAGTTATTCCTCATATAGCCTGCTTGTCACTAGTACTTCTATGGAGTACTGACCCCTTCGGGGGCCCTCACATTTTTCAGGTTAAGGCTAGAGTCCTACTACCTGCACCTTTGCCTAGGGTGATTAATCAAGGAGGAAGACGTGGTTCGTGCTTCCATTCTCCTTCAAAACTGATAAACTGCTCATGGATATTTTTAACAATGTTTTCTATCAAAACATTTGGGGGCCTGCGTGCCTGTATTTGCCACGTGTGGCTAAGTATCAAACATCTCTTATTTTCCGCATTTGTTTGACTAATATATATTGATGTTGATTGTATGAGTTTACTAATCGGTTTGGCAACAGAACTTAACGGACGCCTTGTATGATTTAATGAGAATGAACTACGTTGTTCTTATTGGGTTGTACGGCGGTTGTCTACGTGGCACGGATGCGGTCCGGGGCGTGACAAATATCTCCTTTCTCCACATGGTCTTTGATGAAGTGATAACGCAGATCAATGTGTTTGGTGCGTGAGTGATGAACGGGGTTGCTGGTTATGGCAATTGCACTTTGTGAGTCACTGTAGATCGTAATGTGATTGAACGTGAAGCCATAGTCTTTGAGTTGGGTCCTCATCCATATGATTTGTGAACAACAACTAGCAGCCACAACGTATTGTGCTTCAGTTGTAGATGTCGACACACAATTCTGTTTCTTGGAGGACGAGCATAGCAGTTTTTCTCCTAAGAATTGAGCATCGTCGTATGTACTTTTCATGTCCAGTCTGCAACCTGCAAAATCAGTATATGAGTATCCCACTAGGTCAAAACTTGTTTCCTTGGGATACCAAAGGCCCAGATTGATTGTTACTTTCAGATATCTCAGTATCCTTTTCACTCCATCCAGATGTGATTCCTTTGGATTTGTTTGAAAGCGAACGCACAGGCAGGTTGCGAAGACAATATCCGATCTGCTAGATGTCAGGTACAACAAGGAACCGATGATATCCCGATAATTGGTAGCATCGACTGATTTCCCAGAGGGGTCAGAGTCGAGCTTTTGTGAGGGAGACATGGGGGTTTTCATCATTGACTTGCTGTCCATTTTGAAGCATTTGAGCATGTCATGCATGTAATTGGACTGGTTGATGAATATTCCGTCTAGCATTTGTTAGATCTGAAGCCCTAGAAAGAAGTTCAACTCTCCCATCATGCTCATTTCGAAATCGGTGCCCATGAGATTGTTGAACTCTTGGCAGAAGTTTGGATTTGACGAAGCAAAGATAATGTCGTCAACATAGATCTGTATCAGCATGATGTCACCTTTGTCTCGTTTGATGAAGAGAGTTGGATCTATCTTTCCTTTCGAGTAGCCTGATTCCACAAGGCTTTCGGTGCCTGTTTCAGGCTCTCGCTGCCTGTTTCAGACCATACAAGGCTTTCTTCAGTTTATACACATGATTGGGGCGTTCAGGATCAACAAAGCCATCAGGTTGTGCAACGTAGACTTCTTCTTTCAAATCTCCATTCAGGAACGGAATCTTCACATCCATTTGGTACACGGTGAAGCTTTTATGAGCAGCGTAGGCGAGGAACAACCTGACTGCTTCAATCCTCGCCATTGGTGCAAAGGTTTCATCGTAGTCGATTCCTTCTTGTTGATTGTAACCTTTTGCAACCAGGCGTGTTTTGTTCCTTATAATCACATCGCCTTCATCTTTCTTGTTCTTAATACCCATTTGGTGCCTATAATGGTTTTCTTCAGAGGTCTAGGAACTAGAATCCACACATTCATTCTTTCAAACTGATTTATCTCCTCCCGCATTGCAATTACCCAATCAGGATCTGCCAATACATCAGTGACCTTTGAGGGTTCAGATTGGCTAATGAAGCAGGAGTAGAGACATGCATTTGCTGTTGCAGTTCTGGTGCAAACTCCACGACTCGGATCCCCAATTATTTGCTCTGCAGGATGTGCCTTCATCCATTTCCGCTCATGTGTAAGAGGGATTGGAGTTATGATGGGGTGATTCGGGTCCTCAAAGATAGCAGATGTAGTTTCTTGAGGAGTGGAGTGCACTAGTGTTGTTGTTGGTTTTGTTGTTGATTATGTTGCTTGTGCTGATTGTGTTGCTTGTGTTGGTGAAGTTGATTGTGTTGCTATTGTGCCTTAATCCTCAGGATCTTCATGATCATATGGAGGAGGTGTATCAGCTCCAGTGAGGTCAGGCATGAATGGTAAATGAATAACAGTTGTTGTTTGAGAATGTAGTTTAAGCTTCATCGCTTACAAATGTTAAGCACTTAATTGATGATTAGTTTTGAATCACATAGACATTAACCTTTGCTTTTTTCATGTCTACAAGTCTACAACTATTTCAATCCCGAGCATTAGTGCTTGATGTTCGACAGCATTATTGGAGCATTGATCTATAAGTGTGAAAGAACAAAACTTGTCCTTCGGATGGGAGTGTGGGACAAAGACAACCCCATATCTTGTGCCTTCTCTATGTGATCAAAGAGCATTTTTCATGGAGACAAAACTTCAATTATAAGCACATCTTCGGTATGCAAAACTTCAATTATAAGCACATGAGCACATCTTCGATAGGCAAAACTTCAAGCACATCTTCGGTAGGTAAATTTTGAAAGAAAAAATAGCAACAAAAGTTATCCGTGAAATGTAAAAAACGGATAATGATATGAGATAATTACCCTAGGTATTACTAAAACTCCATCACTTTCTCAATCTATGACCTTAGTACTTTTTTCCCACAGTAATATCTGAATTCGTTCTAATTAATTAATTTATTACTAAATAAATAAATAAATAAATAAATAAATAAATAGTTTTTATGGACCAATATGCCCTTAATTGTAATTATAAAATGCTAGCTAACTTTCTTAACCCTAGCCAATGATCGATGCCTTTAGTTTGCCCCCACACAGCCGAACAACGTACTGCACATAGGGGCGGGCAAAAATACCGAACCGACATGGTACCGAACCGAACCGATATGGTACCGGACCGAAAAATGGGGTTTGAAACGGATCTCAATTTTTTTGTCCCGAACCGAACCGTACCGGTTCTAAACAATGCCATGACCGGTTCTCATAAAATGAGAACCGGTACCGGACCGAACCGGACCGAAGTATGATTCAATGATTTAAATTTACATTTATACCCTTACTTTGACTACTGTTTTCACACTTTCACCGTCTTTGCTAATTCATAGGAGGCCTGGAATCAGACCGATGTATGGTTTAATTATTTATATTTGTATTACTATAATTTATCTGAAATTTATTAATTATGTAAAATACCACATTCATCCCAAATTGATTTGCAAAAATAACTTTTCTTAGTCAAACACTTTCATTTTATTCACTTAACTAGAATGTCACTTTTTAATTATATTTAATTTGGAGCTTGCAACCTTGAAGAGATTTCAATGTAGTTTCTGAATATGTTTATTTTAATTATTAAAAAATAAATCAATTATCAATAAAGAGAATTTAACTTTAACATGGTTGACAAAAAAAATATTGACTTTGCATGTCAATTTGGGATAAAATGAGTATGAAAATTGATAAATTGTGTTGATTTTTGGAGAATGAATAAACTTTAATTTCCTCTTAAGCACTTGAAAAAAATGGCATTGTTTGGTATTGGTATGGCATGGTACCGTCCCGTTTCAAAATGAAACCGTACCGAACGGGTTTAGGTCTAAGACCGAACCGAACCGAACCGTTTGAATAGTAACGGTACGGGTACGGGTTCGGCCAAATATTGGACCGGACCGGACCGCGCCCACCCCTAACTGCACAGCCGCCGCCTAGACGCCCGGCCGCCTGCTGCCGCCCAGATGCACGGCCACTTGCCGCCGCTGCCCTCTGCAACTCTTTGTCATCGATTCCGCCGCCCTCTGCACGCATCTGAACAAAACAAACTAAATTCGGTAGGTCAATTGGGGACAATATGGATGAAGACCGACACATGTGGAGGTCTGATTAGGCCGCTCTATTAATCCCTCTTGTCTTCTTGTTGGTTCTGTGCCTCTAGTGAAGCAAGAAGAACGATGGGTATAATTTGCTCCAAAGTCATTTTGCATAAGACATAAGAACGACGTGTTTCGTTCTCAAGGTGGGGATAAGGTAGAATTTTGATTTAATTAATTTGTTGAGTAGGTAGTGGATCTCCTCAACAACCACAATTCTCATTATTTTTCTATTTTTTTGAAATTAGGTTTGTGGACTTCTTCTTTGTCTATTTCTTAAAATTAAGGTTTGTGGTGCAAAAAACATGGGCAATGAAAATGATAGTAAATAATGTTGAATATAGATAATGAACATGAGATTATAATGTTGAATATGAATAGCGAGCATGACAATAAATAATGTTGTACATGGACCATGAATGAACGCATTGATGATGTGCATTGATTCGAACACAATAGATATTGTTAAAAAAATGGCAAGAAGTGCATTGATTAAGACTTATACGGCTATAATGCAGAGTAGTAATGTCGCCATGAAATGCAATTAATTTAATTAAAAGTGAAATACTAAAATTAATTTCACTATGAAACACAATATACTTAATGAGATGTAAAATAATAAATTATTAAATCTAAAAAACAAAAAATAAAAACAAAAACAAATTCCTCAAGTAAATGAGAAAAGAATTAATTTTACGGAAGTGCAGTGATTATTACTGGATGTGCAATAAAGACGTGCATTAATTTTGTACATTAACAGCAATATAAAGTGCAATAATTTTAATTGAACGAAATTAGTGCAAAATGCACATATTTTAAATAAGAGTATTTTCGTCCTTCAACATTTAAATATAAATGAATTTTTTATTTGTTTTTGGATTTTTGGTCATACAAAGGTATAAAAACTAGTTAGATCATAAATTGAGAAACTCATTAAATTTTAGTCATATCCCGGTAAATTTCCCATATGAGATATGTGAAGGGAACGTTTGATAATTGTCCAAAAAAACTTCTCAAAAATACCACAACTGAAAAATGATGAGGTGCTATAATTTTAGGATTTTTTTAGATTCTTATTCAACTCCATGAACTCTTCCTTGAAATAATCTCTCTACCATTACTATTTCCCTGAAAAAGACATCGAAATCAAGTGCAAATGAGATAGAATAATCTACTTTAATTTGGAAGATTGTGGCTTGCTCGTACTAGGTTCAAAACAGAGAAAGTTGTAATGGCTGTAGGCCTGTAACAGTGTGTAGAAAATAGTAATATAGTGACCAGCAAAATATTCAACAGGGTGATGATACACAGGTTTAGTTGTTACGGATGTATAGGCCAACAATGGCAACAAGCAGTCAGGTAACAAGGAAAAAAGAACTGATATAGCCCCTTCAGGAATCATACACAAACCATTCTCAGCCACCACCGTAACAACACATCTGTATTGCATAGGACAGTGGGAGTACTGTTTCCACCTAGCAAAGCAAGGATACACATCTTTGAGATCATTTACGGTACAGAATGTCATAGTGACCTGGCCGGTATAGCAAGGTAAGAAGAACTGAATGAGCCTCTGGGGCGACGGCCTTCTCAGTGGACTCATCACCGCTGTCTGCATCCAGGTTGGCAGTGGGGATGAAATCATGGTGATTTACTACAGTGACCCCACTGCTGCTGCTGCTGTTGTTTTCACCACCTGACAAAGATGAGCTGCTGCGATCAAGATAGACGACACGGATAGGAACACCCAAGGCATCTGATAAAGCTATAATGTGCACATGGTCACTCTCTTCTCCCATTGGTTCCACCGATGACTTGCAGAACTACACCCACCCACCAACACATTCATCATCAGTAAAGCAGCCACAACACCCACAAGCAAAGATGTACTACTAAAAAAAGATAGAAGTCATAGTAAAACTCAACCTGTTCCACTGAAGTATTTGATAACCCTAGTATGAATGGCTCAAAAAACTCTGACCGTTTCTTTATTTCACCAGATGTCACAAACCTGAAGAACATCACAACTAACAACACGAAGTGAACTTCAATTTTACAGAGAAAAATCACATGGAGCAGCATATTGTAATAAAAGAAAACTTATTTCATGTTTTCAGCCCCCAGTAGTACGCCTTCAACGCATAGAAACTTACTATAATCAGAAACTGACGGGTCACGAGTTCTCTCTAGGAGTTCATCATGACTGCAGTAAGCACAGATCAATAAATAAATAAATAAATAGCTAAATTAATTGTTTTAATTAAAAATAATTACAGATTATAGATACTTGTCAATCCAATCGAAGCAAATTCTGTATGAGTCAAAGAATGCACAGTTACAAAAAGGCTACATCCAAACCTTATTGAAGCTTCACTCCTTTGAAGAACCCTATCAAGTTGCTCGAGGAATAACTATCACAAAAATGTGAAAAAGCAAAATTACATAAAGCTTCAGCAGTAATAAAAAGATAATCAATGCTAAAACAGTTATAATAATGGGTACAAAGCAGTGGACATGTTGGTCAAATTATTAAGAAAGGAAGGTGTTATGTACTTATGTGGAATCTGATAACTACTTTTTAGGAATCTTCAACACATTCAAATCCACATAAAATTATTTGTTTATTTTGTTGCTCACTATATCAGGCTGGTGAGGTTTATAAATTGATCGACAGGTGCAGAAATATAAGTGACTGCTGCATATCAAATAAGAAGATAAATGAGTTTCATTTCATTTTCATTTACCCCAGTGCCGCAAAGGCTCCCACTTACGGTGGGGTAAGGGGGGGTCGGATGTACGCAGTCTTACCCTTGTACTAAAGCACAAAGAGACTGTTTCCGGATGACCCATAGTGAAAATCGCGTCCAAAATTGCATGGACGGGCTGTTTCTTCATAACAAAGAGGTTGTTGCTTCATAAATGAGTACCGAAAAGAAATCTTCAAATGTGAATTCTGCATAGCCCAGGCTTTGAAGTGTCTTTCTACACTCTTCTATATTGACTTTGACACGTTCAACTTCAGTTTCATCTTGTGCTTCCAAAATATACTCCTTCATCATATGACATCAAATGATGATCCTTTTTTATAATAGCCTTAAGAGCAGAATATAATAAACACATACATGTCAGCCAACGATATATATTGTGCAATCAAGAACTTGATTACTACATACAAGATAAGAGAACATGAAGCTTCGGAAAAAGCAGTTTCCATCTCCTCGGGTTCTTCTTATGTAAGCATACTGTTCACTCAGAATCTGTACAGACTACAGACATTAAAAGAATCCTATCTAGCCATGCAAAGACATCTTAGAACAACATATAAGTTACATATACATATTATCTTTAAAAACAAACTCAAACCTTAATTTTCTGCAATAAAATTGGACTCCCAGATTGATATTCTGCTTCCAATGAAGCCAGATGCTCCTGCAATTGGCATTTTACAGACAGAACTATTCATACAAGTGCATACAGAGAGACTTCCTACCTCCGTCCCGAAAGAAGAGTCTTGTTTCACCAAGTTACAACTTTATAATTTTGTACTTAGAAAATTAGAATGACCAAAATTATTTTAAAATTGTTTATTTGTTTATGTAAACTTAAACATCAAACTTGTTAGGGATACATTTTGAACGAAACAATTACATTATATATTATAAATAGTAGCTTGCTTTGTTCAAATAGGACACTTTTTGGGGACAAAAAGACAAAAATAGATTCTTTATTTTGAAGGCGAGAGTACAAAAAATATGCCATATAATACCATTGTTCTAAAACTCGCTAGGAGCTAGTCGGGCGGCTAGGCCGATTTTTCGGCCGACTAGACCGATTTTTTGGCCGGCTAGGCCGATTAGTTCTCTACTGTTAGGGCCGACTAGGGCGCCTAGGCCGATTAATCGGTTCCCCTAGGCCGATTTTTAGAACAGTGTGTAATACTTACATCTTGTGAAGTGAAAAAATTGAAATAGGCACTTTAATTCTAGATGGCAGAGAGGAAGAAATGGGGAATACAACAAAAGTACTAACATTGCAAGTTTGATGGTTTATATGTTTTCTAGCAAAATATATGACGGAGAAGTACTTATCAGAAACAAGGAACTTATGCATATTCATATTGGCAGTTTTTCTTGCCTTATCACCCACAAAGGGAAGCTTCTCAGCTTCCTCAGCCCGAATAACAGAATGTTGTTGCATAATATCATTGTCCCCAAATTTTGTCCAATCATCGACTTCAGATGTTTTAATAGATGTTAAGCTTCCAATATCATCATCAGTAGTGTGCCCCTCCTGACCTTGCATCTTCTCTTCAGAAATATTTGAGGGATATGCCCCCCTACAAAATTCTCTTTTTTCTACAAAAAATACAAATGGGACAAGTAAAAGTGAACTGTGAAAACAAGGAAATGGTGACATTTTCCTGCAATGTAGCATCTTGATATTGTTGAGTTAAGAAAACTTTTAAATCGACAAATATGCTCAGTATAATCTTGATGAGAATGAGCTATTATTTATCTAATTATCTAGATATAATAATGCAGTTAGTTTTGCCAATTTTCCCAGCAAAACTGAATGAAGAAACAAGAACAGTAAAGTAAACTCTCCAGTAAAAAGACACTCAATGTACTAATAATAAGTTCCAAATACCAAAGAATGTGGGAAAATACCAATAATAAGTTCCAAATAACAAATAATGGGGAAAAAAGTTCTTGCTCTCGCTCTATAAATCGAAATAAATGGTTTGTTTTTCATATCATATCAGACACATGTCAAACAGCATCTCTGAATTAAATCTTACTTAGCCTAAAAATGATTAAAATGACAAAATGCAGTACTACGTATGTCTCAAACCAAATTTTAAGCGAGTACATTCTACCTATTTCAAAAATTAATCAACAAAATTCATTTAAAAAACATACCGCCGAATCAGTCAGTTACGAACGAAAAAAGTATAAATCACAAATTTTAAGAATAAATAACTCGTAGTTAAGTAAATTCTTACATAAAACGGTAATGAATTGTCGAGTGTTGTGTCATACACTCATACACATCATTGATATATAGCACCGATTGAAGATATGGTAGACTCTGGTGTTTAGATTTAGATTTTTTCTCAACCGGATCTAAAATTTCATTATGACAAAATCAAATAATTATCATACTACTTATTTCCTATCCGTATAGTTCAAATAAGACATGAATTTTGTAAGAACAAGTAGAGTAAGTTTGAAGTAAACAAGATTGAAAGTGATCGTAGCAAATGTAGTACCTGGATGAAGAACTGGAATGAAGTGTATTTCGATGATGTGTATTTCTCGAAAAGTTTTATTGTGCTAGGGGCTAGGTTGGGTTAAGCTTTAACTGAAAAGAGCTGAATAGATCCATATTTGGGTTGGATTGGATCCTCAATAGGTAATTCTATTTACAACTCCTCTTTTACTAACTACAGCCACGTAGTTTTATAATTCCTATTATACCCATGTATACACATACTGTCGATATTCATCACTATTTGATCTGCTTCATCTTACGTTTGAGTGAGCATCAATGGTTATTCATATTCTACTCCGTATTTGATTTCCTTCATCTTCTATATATGTGTGTGTATTAATTGAATTATAAATTCATACAGAGTATTAGCATCGAAGATAGTAGCTATTATTCAGCAATTCATTAAGACACACTCTCATTTAATCCATCCAGTTTACTTTACCGAACAAAGATGATTAAGTATATATCAAGATTTTGCAAAAGGAACGTGTAGTATATCTCAAATTACAATTGAGGAAAATAAACGGAAAAGTCTAACAACGGGCAAACAGAACCCTATTGACAAGAAGAAAACATTGACGCTCTGAGAAGAGACAATTTGTAGGGCTTTCAAGATCAGAAGAAGAGATTAACGGAAAAATTGTTAACTGAAAAATTGTTAATCCAATATCTAGTCTTAGATATTTTTAAGGAACAAAAGTCGAAAAGAGGATTGGTGGTGGGCAAGCCACATAATTTGTATCGGCGACATGAAAAACAAAGACAAACACAGGGATTCAGGATTAGACTTCACAATAGAGTGACTTCTTGACAAACAGTATTGTTTGTGTGAGATATATGTGTATATGAGATTTCATATATACTATCGTATAATCTATGTGTATATGTTCAAAAAGCTGATGTATACAGAAAAAATTAATTTGGAATAATATAACAAATAAAAGTATGATGTGTGATTAACAGAGTCAAGAGAAATCGAGTACACAGATTTGTAGTTCACAAATGTATGGATATACCGAAAATAGAGTCGTGAATATGTTCGCAATCTGATTTAATGTTCGGGCTTCCGGCGAGGCAACAACGAAGACTGCTGAATGCTTCGTGATTCACAGAGAGGATCGGATTAACCGTGCCTTTTTGGTGCACAAGGAGGAGTAGGGACGAAGGTATGGTGGATGATGCAGACAGTGTGAGGGGGGGCGTAGAGCTGTCGAACGACGGGTTAGGTTTATTGGATGGGTTGGATAGGTTGGGTTGGGCTTTAATTGAAAAGACCTAGATGGATCCATATTTGGGTTGGATTGGGTCCTCAATGGGTAATTCTATTTACAACCCATCTTTTACTAACTACAAGCACATAGTTTTATAATTCCTATTATGCCCATGTATACACATACTGTCGATATTCATCTCTATTTGATCTGCTTCATCTTACGTTTGAGTGAGCATCAATGGTTATTCATATTCTACTCCATATCTGATTTCCTTCATCTTCTATATATGTGTGTGTATTAATTGAATTATAAATTCATACAGAGTATTAGCATTGAAGATAGTAGCTATTAACCAGCAATTCATTAAGACACACTCTCATTTAATCCATCCAGTTTACTTTACCGAACAAAGATGATTAAGTATATATCAAGATTTTGCAAAAGGAACGTGTAGTATATCTCAAATTACAATTGGGGATTAATAAACGGAAAAGCCTAACAACGGGCAAACAGAACCCCATTGACAAGAAGAAAACATTGACGCTCTGAGAAGAGACAATCTGTAGGGCTTTCAAGATCAGAAGAAGAGATTAACGGAAAAATTGTTAACTGAAAAATTGTTAATCCAATATCTAGTCTTAGATATTTTTAAGGAACAAAAGTCGAAAAGAGGATTGGTGGTGGGCAAGCCACATAATTTGTATCGGCGACACGAAAAACAAAGACAAACACAGGGATTCAGGATTAGACTTCACAATAGAGTGACTTCTTGACAAACAGTATTGTTTGTGTGAGATATATGTGTATATGAGATTTCATATATACTATCGTATAATCTATGTGTATATGTTCAAAAAGCTGATGTATACAGAAAAAATTAAATTGGAATAATATAACAAATAAAAGTATGATGTGTGATTAACAGAGTCAAGAGAAATCGAGTACACAGATTTGTAGTTCACAAATGTATGGATATACCGAAAATAGAGTCGTGAATATGTTCGCAATCTGATTTAATGTTCGGGCTTCCGGCGAGGCAACAACGAAGACTGCTGCATGCTTCGTGATTCACAGAGAGGATCGGATTAACCGTGCCTTTTTGGTGCATAAGGAGGAGTAGGGACGAAGGTATGGTGGATGATGCAGGCAGTGCGAGGGGGGTCGTAGAGCTGCCGAACGACGGGTTAGGTTTATTGGGTGGGTTGGATAGTTTGGGTTGGGCTTTATCTGAAAAGAGTTGGATAGATCCATATTTGGGTTGGATTGGGTCCTGAATGGGTAATTCTATTTACAACCCATCTTTTACTAACTACAGCCACATAGTTTTATAATTCCTATTATGCCCATGTATACACATACTGTCGATATTCATCTCTATTTGATCTGCTTCATCTTACGTTTGAGTGAGCATCAATGGTTATTCATATTCTCCTCCGTATTTGATTTCCTTCATCTTCTATATATGTGTGTGTATTAATTGAATTATAAATTCATACAAAGTATTAGAATCGAAGATAGTAGCTATTAACCGGCAATTCATTAAGACACACTCTCACTTAATCCATCCAGTTTATCTTTACCGAACAAAGATGATTACGTATATATCAAGATTTTTCAAAAGGAACGTGTAGTATACCTCAAATTACAATTGGGGAATTAATAAACGGAAAAGTCTAACAACGGGCAAACAGAACCCTATTGACAAGAAGAAAACATTGACGCTCTGAGAAGAGACCATCCGTAGGGCTTTCAAGATCAGAAGAGATTAACTGAAAAATTGTTAACTGAAACATTGTTAATCCAATATCTAGTCTTAGATATTTTTAAGGAACAAAAGTCGAAAAGAGCATTGGTGGTGGGCAAGCCACATAATTTGTATCGGCGAAATGAAAAACAAAGACAAACACAGGGATTCAGGATTATACTTCACAATAGAGTGACTGCTTGACAAACAGTATTGTTTGTGTGAGATATATGTGTATATGAGATTTCATATATACTATCGTATAATCTATGTGTATATGTTCAAAAAGCTGATGTATACAGAAAAAATTAAATTGGAATAATATAACAAATTAAAGTATGATGTGTGATTAACAGAGTCAAGAGAAATCGAGTACACAGATTTGTTGTTCACAAATGTATGGATATACCGAAAATAGAGTCGTGAATATGTTCGCAATCTGATTTAATGGTCGGGCTTCCGGCGAGGCAACAACAAAGACTGCTGCATGCTCCGTGATTTATAGAGAGGATCGGATTAACCGTGCCTTTTTGGTGAATAAGGAGGAGTAGGGACGAAGGTATGGTGGATGATGCAGGCAGTGCGAGGGGGGTCGTAGAGCTGCCAAACGACGGGTTAGGTTTATTGGGTGGGTTGGATGGTTTGGGTTGGGCTTTATCTGAAAAGAGTTGGATAGATCCATATTTGGGTTGGATTGGGTCCTGAATGGGTAATTCTATTTACAACCCATCTTTTACTAACTACAGCCACATAGTTTTATAATTCCTATTATGCCCATGTATACACATACTGTCGATATTCATCTCTATTTGATCTGTTTCATCTTACGTTTGAGTGAGCATCAATGGTTATTCATATTCTACTCCGTATTTGATTTCCTTCATCTTCTATATATGTGTGTGTATTAATTGAATTATAAATTCATACAGAGTATTAGAATCGAAGATAGTAGCTATTAACCGGCAATTCATTAAGACACACTCTCACTTAATCCATCCAGTTTATCTTTACCGAACAAAGATGATTACGTATATATCAAGATTTTTCAAAAGGAACGTGTAGTATATCTCAAATTACAATTGGGGATTTAATAAATGGAAAAGTCTAACAACGGGCAAACAGAACCCTATTGACAAGAAGAAAACATTGACACTCTGAGAAGAGACAATCCTTAGGGCGTTCAAGATCAGAAAAAGAGATTAACTGAAATATTGTTAACTGAAAAATTGTTAATCCAATATCTAGTCTTAGATATTTTTAAGGAACAAAAGTCGAAAAGAGCATTGGTGGTGGGCAAGCCACATAATTTGTATCGGCGACATGAAAAACAAAGACAAACACAGGGATTCAGGATTAGACTTCACAATAGAGTGACTGTTTGAGAAATAGTATGGTTTGTGTGAGATATATGTATATATGAGATTTCATATATATTATCGTATAATCTATGTGTATATGTTCAAAAAGTTGATGTATACAGAAAACATTAAATTGGAATAATATAACAAATTAAAGTATGATGTGTGATTAACAGAGTCAAGAGAAATCGAGTACACAGATTTGTTGTTCACAAATGTATGGATATACCGAAAATAAAGTCGTGAATATGTTCGCAATCTGATTTAATGGTCGGGCTTCCGGCAAGGCAACAACGAAGACTGATGCATGCTCCGTGATTCCCAGAGAGGATCGGATTAACCGTGCCTTTTTGGTGCATAAGGAGGAGTAGGGACGAAGGTATGGTGGATGATGCAGGCAGTGCGAGGGGGGGCGTAGAGCTGCCGAACGACGGGTTAGGTTTATTGGATGGGTTGGATAGGTTGGGTTGGGCTTTATCTGAAAAGAGTTGGATTGATCCATATTTGGGTTGGATTGGGTCCTGAATGGGTAATTCTATTTACAACCCATCTTTTACTAACTACAAGCACATAGTTTTATAATTCCTATTATGCCCATGTATACACATACTGTCGATATTCATCTCTATTTGATCTGCTTCATCTTACGTTTGAGTGAGCATCAATGGTTATTCATATTCTACTCCGTATCTGATTTCCTTCATCTTCTATATATGTATGTGTATTAATTGAATTATAAATTCATACAGAGTATTAGAATCGAAGATAGTAGCTATTAAGCAGCAATTCATTAAGACACACTCTCATTTAATCCATCCAGATTATCTTTACCGAACAAAGATGATTAAGTATATATCAAGATTTTGCAAAAGGAACGTGTAGTATATGTCAAATTACAATTGGGGATTAATAAACGGAAAAGTCTAACAACGGGCAAACAGAACCCTATTGACAAGAAGAAAACATTGACGCTCTGAGAAGAGACAATCCGGAGGGCTTTCAAGATCAGAAGAAGAGATTAACTGAAAAATTGTTAACTGAAAAATTGTTAATACAATATCTAGTCTTAGATATTTTTAAGGAACAAAAGTCGAAAACAGGATTGGTGGTGGGCAAGCCACATAATTTGTATCGGCGACATGAAAAACAAAGACAAACATAGGGATTCAGGATTAGACTTCACAATAGAGTGACTGCTTGACAAACAGTATTGTTTGTGTAAGATATATGAGTATATGAGATTTCATATATACTATCGTATAATCTATGTGTATATGTTCAAAAAGCTGATGTATACAGAAAAAATTAAATTGGAATAATATAACAAATTAAAGTATGATGTGTGATTAACAGAGTCAAGAGAAATCGAGTACACAGATTTGTAGTTCACAAATGTATGGATATACCGAAAATAGAGTCGTGAATATGTCCGCAATCTGATTTAATGTTCGGGCTTCCGGCGAGGCAACAACGAAGACTGCTGCATGCTTCGTGATTCAAAAAGAGGATCGGATTAACCGTGCCTTTTTGGTGCATAAGGAGGAGTAGGGACGAAGGTATGATGGATGATGCAGGCAGTGCGAGGGGGGGGGGGGGGCGTAGAGCTGCCGAACGACGGGTTAGGTTTATTGGGTGGGTTGGATAGTTTGGGTTGGGCTTTATCTGAAAAGAGTTGGATTGATCCATATTTGGGTTGGATTGGGTCCTGAATGGGTAATTCTATTTACAACCCATCTTTTACTAACTACAGCCACATAGTTTTATAATTCCTATTATTCCCATGTATACACATACTGTCGATATTCATCTCTATTTGATCTGCTTCATCTTACGTTTGAGTGAGCATCAATGGTTATTCATATTCTACTCCGTATTTGATTTCCTTCATCTTCTATATATGTGTGTGTATTAATTAAATTATAAATTCATACAGAGTATTAGAATCGAAGATAGTAGCTATTAACCAGCAATTCATTAAGACACGCTCTCACTTAATTCCTTCAGTTTATCTTTACCGAACAAAGATGATTAAGTATATATCAAGATTTTTCAAAAGGAACGTGTAGTATATCTCAAATTACAATTGGGGATTTAATAAACGGAAAAGTCTAACAACGGGCAGACAGAAACCTATTGACAAGAAGAAAACATTGACGCTCTGAGAAGAGCCCATCCGTACGGCTTTCAAGATCAGAAGAAGAGATTAACTGAAAAATTGTTAACTGAAAAATTGTTAATCCAATATCTAGTCTTAGATATTTTTAAGAAACAAAAGTCGAAAATAGCATTGGTGGTGGGCAAGCCACATAATTTGTATCGGCGACATGAAAAACAAAGACAAACACATGGATTCAGGATTAGTCTTCATAATAGAGTGACTGCTTGAGAAACAGTATTGTTTGTGTGAGATATATGTGTATATGAGATTTCATATATACTATCATATAATCTATGTGTATATGTTCAAAAAGCTGATGTATACAGAAAAAATTAAATTGGAATAATATAACAAATTAAAGTATGATGTGTGATTAACAGAGTCAAGAGAAATCGAGTACACATATTTGTAGTTCACAAATGTATGGATATACCGAAAATAGAGTCGTGAATATGTTCGCAATCTGATTTAATGGTTGGGCTTCCGGCGAGGCAACTACGAAGACTGCTGCATGCTTCGTGATTCACAGAGAGGATCGGATTAACCGTGCCTCTTTGGGGCATAAGGAGGAGTAGGGACGAAGGTATGATGGATGATGCAGGCAGTGCGAGGGGGGCGTAGAGCTGCCGAACGACGGGTTAGGTTTATTGGGTGGGTTGGATTGGTTGGGTTGGGCTTTACATGAAAAGAGCTGGATGGATCCATATTTGGGTTGGATTGGGTCTTGAAAGGGTAATTCTATTTAAAACCCATCTTTTACTAACTACAGTCACACAGTTTTATAATTCCTATTATGCCTATGTATACACATACTGTCGATATTCATCTCTATTTGATCTGCTTCATCATACGTTTGAGTGAGCATCAATGGTTATTCATATTCTACTCCGTATTTGATTTCCTTCATCTTCTATATATGTGTGTGTATTAATTGAATTATAAATTCATACAGAGTATTAGAATCGAGATAGTAGCTATTAACCAGCAATTCATTAAGACACACTCTCACTTAATCCATGCAGTTTATCTTTACCGAACAAAGATGATTAAGTATATATCAAGATTTTGCAAAAAGAACATGTAGTAAATCTCAAATTACAATTGGGGATTTAATAAATGGAAAACTCTAATATCGGGCAACCAGAACCCTATTGACAAGAAGAAAACATTGACGCTCTGAGAAGAGACAATCCGGAGGGCTTTCAAGATCAGAAGAAGAGATTAACTGAAAAATTGTTAACTGAAAAATTGTTAATACAATATCTAGTCTTAGATATTTTTAAGGAACAAAAGTCGAAAAGAGCATTGGTGGTGGGCAAGCCACATAATTTGTATCGGCGACATGAAAAACAAAGACAAACACAGGGACTCAGGATTAGACTTCACAATAGAGTGACTGCTTGACAAACAGTATTGTTAGTGTGAGATATATATGTATATGAGATTTCATATACACTATCGTATAATCTATATGTATATGTTCAAAAAGCTGATGTATACAGAAAAAATTAAATTGGAATAATATAACAAATTAAAGTATGATGTGTGATTAACAGAGTCAAGAGAAATCGAGTACAATGATTTGTAGTTCACAAATGTATGGATATACCGAAAATAGAGTCATGAATATGTTCGCAATCTGATTTAATGGTCGGGCTTCTGGCGAGGCATCAACGAAGACTGCTGCATGCTTCGTGATTCACAGAGAGGATCGGATTAGCCGTGCGTTTTTGGTGCATAAGGAGGAGTAGGGACGAAGGTATGGTGGATGATGCAGGCAGTGCAAGGGGGGCGTAGAGCTGCCGAACGACGGGTTAGGTTTATTGGGTGGGTTGGATAGGTTGGGTTGGGCTTTAACTGAAAAGAGCTGGATGGATCCATATTTGGGTTGGATTGGGTCCTGAATGGGTAATTCTATTTACAACCCATCTTTTACTAACTACAGCCACATAGTTTTATAATTCCTATTATGCCCATGTATACACATACTGTCGATATTCATCTCTATTTGATCTGCTTCATCTGACGTTTGAGTGAGCATCAATGGTTATTCATATTCTACTCTGTATTTGATTTCCTTCATCTTCTATATATGTGTGTGTATTAATTGAATTATAAATTCATACAGAGCATTAGAATCGAAGATAGTAGCTATTAACCAGCAATTCATTAAGACACACTCTCACTTAATCCTTCCAGTTTATCTTTACCGAACAAAGATGATTAAGTATATATCAAGATTTTGCAAAAGGAACGTGTAGTAAATCTCAAATTACAATTGGGGATTTAATAAATGGAAAAGTTTAATATCGGGCAACCAGAACCCTATTGATAAGAAGAAAACATTGACGCTCTGAGAAGAGACAATCCGGAGGGCTTTCAAGATCAGAAGAAGAGATTAACTGAAAGATTGTTAACTGAAAAATTGTTAATACAATATCTAGTCTTAGATATTTTTAAGGCACAAAAGTCGAAAAGAGCATTGGTGGTGGGCAAGCCACGTAATTTGTATCGGCGACATGAAAAACAAAGACAAACACACGGATTCAGGATTAGACTTCACAATAGAGTGACTGCTTGACAAACAGTATTGTTAGTGTGAGATATATATGTATATGAGATTTCATATACACTATCGTATAATCTATATGTATATGTTCAAAAAGCTGATGTATACAGAAAAAATTAAATTGGAATAATATAACAAATTAAAGTATGACGTGTGATTAACAGACATATTTTGAGTCATTTTAGGATTTAACTTATTATAAGTCTATAAATGCTAGGGTACAGTAGATATATTCAAGCTAATAGAACTCACCGGTATAACGTATAAAAACGCCTTCAACGTTTAATTTTGAATGGGTATCTCAGAGGCGATAGTAAAATGTATTAGGCTTAATACTTCCAATAAAGTTTTTGAGTTCTTTTAAATATGTTTCATATTGCACTTATTTTAAACGGTATTTCTAATAGGGTAGCTCTTCGATGCTCTTAGGTGCATTCAACACATGTCATCAAGAGAAATCGAGTACAATGATTTGTAGTTCACAAATGTATGGATATACCGAAATAGAGTCATGAATATGTTCGCAATCTGATTTAATGGTCGGGCTTCCGGCGAAGCATCAACAAAGATTGTTGCATGCTTCGTGATTCACAGAGAGGATCGGATTAGCCGTGCCTTTTTGGTGCATAAGGAGGAGTAGGGACGAAGGTATGGTGGATGATGCAGGCAGTGCGAGGGGGGGCGTAGAGCTGCCGAACGACGGGTTAGGTTTATTGGGTGTGTTGGATAGGTTGGGTTGGGCTTTAACTGAAAAGAGCTTGATGGATCCATATTTGGGTTGGATTGGGTCCTGAATTCATTAGCTTAGGTCAAATATGCTAGACAACAATGATTGAATTTATTTTGAATAATAACTGGGTTAACTTGTACTCCTTTCACCTCGAAAAGGTTCTCTAAATTTAAATTTCTTGATCAATGTAATTCAATTTTGACCAATTATATTTTTTAATAAGAAATTATTTTTAATATGAAAGTTATATCAAAATTAATATATATAAATATAATAATTAAGAAATGATAATAAATTATATTTTAAATATAAAATTTGTCATCATTGACAAAGAAAATTCAATATGGTGAACCTTTTTGGGATGAATGTAGTAATACTTTGAAGGAATTTTATTAATTTAGAAACCGGTATGTATGTTTACTGTCAATAAGGGATCTGGAAGATAAAGTATATCGATATAGGATCTGAACGACTTAGAATATTAATTCAAGACTTGAATATCATAGATTTTGATTTATTTAATTTTTTATTGATTCAATTAATAATTTTTGACAATTTTTTTCACAAACGTTTATTAGCTGAATAAGATTAAACAATATTTAAATTTTATAAAATATGAAAATTCATAGGTGCATTGATTGTTTTTAATCATTCGGGGGCCTATCTTTTGGGCCCTATAATGATAAAATTCCTAATTTTTTTGGAAATATAAAAAAGTAGTGTTCAAATTATATAATTTTTGGTAGTCCAAGTTAACACATGCCTAATAATTTAAAGGGGTTGATTTGATACATGGTTGGATTTTTGTCAATGTTCATTGGTTAATTTATAACAGTTTAAAAAAAGAATTTAAGCGAAGAACGGATGCGATAAATCCCAAATGACAAGAAGAAAGTGGTCTGTTCGGAGATTCTTCGATTGATCTCAACCATCAAAACCTTTCGAATCATCAAATAAAGCAATTTTCAACACATTAATAAAACATCGATTTACTACTTGACGAATAAAACATCGATATGTACGCTTGGGATAGGGGCTGCTAATCGATGTTGAAAAATGAATTAATGTCTACAATAAAGATGATAATCAGATGTCCACATGGATTTAAAAAAATATTGTTGTTGTTACTACTACTACTACTATTATTATTATTATTATTATTACTATTGTTATGATTATTATTATTATGGTTATTATTATTATTATCCTCATAATTATTATAATTTTATCAATCTTTAATGTTATTCTTGAATGTTAGTGTACTTCACATTATTTGATTATATTTTGTCTGTGCATTTCACGGGTGACAATCTAGTTAACCACAATACGGAATACTTTAAATGAAGAATGGTTCAGGTGAAATATGCTCTCCAACTAATTTAAAAAGTGCAATTCACCCTTATATTGGAGATTATGTAGGGTCCATCCGTCGCCAATTGAGGTGGTTCCCAGTGAAATTTTTTGATAACTTTTTTTAACATCTTCTTCACTAAGTCTATTTACTCACATCAAGTTTCAGCTAAAAGTTCAGTTAGAAAGGCAGTCAAATGAATTTTTAAAGATAACTGCGCAGTTAAACAGCGCAATACATTTCAGAAAATCATTTCACTATCATCCCGGTTGAATTTTTATCTAAAATTTGGTATGGATAAACTAGACTTAATGTAGAAGATGCTCAAAAAAATTCATCATAAAGTTACACCGGGAACCGCCTCAATTGGCGACGTCCGGACAGAGCCTCCTATATAAGGGGTCAATTGCACTTTTTAAGTTAGTAGCAAGTTTTAGGATAATTAAAAGGGTGAGTTGCTTCCTTTTTCAGCCTGTGCTCCACTTCCGCCCTCTCCAAGCCTAAGCTTTCAGTTTCGTTGATTGGCCAGAAACTACAAGTCGGAACCATTCCACTATTTCAATGATGTCGGTTGTTAATTTCTTATGTTTCTGTTTTAATTTCCTTGAGTGCAGTGAAGAACAAAGCCAACATGGAATTGAACATACGTTTTCTTTCTAGTATAAGCGCTGAATGGAAGAGAACAGTGAAGAACATAAGACAGAATCTGGACCTATATGAAGTTGATCTTTATACCATCCATGACCATCTCCAACAGTTCCTGAATGACAATGCAGAACCTGAAGGAAATTTAATTGCTGATCCACTTGCTCTTGTGATGGAAACTCAGACGAGGAGTACATCTAAGACGCAAAAGAAGAAGAAATTTGTCATGGTATCTGAAGAAGATGAAGGAAGTGATGAAGAGATAGACGTGGAGTCTGAGCTGGCAGAGCTGTAGAAGAAAATGGCGCTCTTGACCAATCAATAGAACAGAAGATCTTTCAAGAAGAACACTTCATCCAACAAGCTAAGAACCTCCTCATCCAACTACAAACCAAAGCAGTTAGAACAAAATACCTCAGAAAGAGTAGTAGCAGATGAAGAACCTCCTAAGTGTTTTAACTGTGGAAAAGCTGGACATCTTATCAAAGATTGTTGCTTACCAAGAAGGAGGGACTTCAACTACTATAAGCAGAAAATGCTCCTGAACAAGCAGAAGATGTTCATGGCAAAGCAAGATGATGAAAGTGTTGCACTGCTAGCTGAGAAGGACCATTGGATTGAGGATGATTCTTCAGATGAGGAAGAGGAGAACCTAGCTTTAATGGCTATTGTTGAAAAGGAGGAAATAAAGGGTGATGTTGAGATCCCCGGAGATGATGAAAGTGAAGGCTCAAACAGCAATGTAAGTCCTTCTAACGACTCATGTTTTTGTAATTGCAAAAATCATTCTCTACTTGAAAAGGATAAGATCATTAAGGAACTTGAGGCGAGACTTGACAACAATCATAAAGTCTTACTTAAGAACTTGCATAAGAATGCCAGCTTATCCATAAAATTTGAAGAATCTACGAAAAAGGTTGAAAAAATGACTTTAGAAGCAGACAATTTGGAACTTAAAATCACTGACTTGACTCATAAACTGAGTGACACCAAGACAGAGCTTAATCAAACAATCGCGTTGAAAAAGGTTTTGCATGATCAAAGAAGTGCTCTTTATAGAAAGATTAAGGAGCTTGAGGATCTTTTAGCTAGTCGGGATCAAACTGAACAAACAATTTTCTTAAACCAACCCAAGGATACCTGTTTCTATAATTCCAAAGAAGGTCTTGGTCTATCGAATCCATGCAACTTGAAAAAGGTGAAATGTAAACAACTGTATGATGTTAACTACATGAGATAACAGATTTTGCTTCCGAACATTTCTTGACAGAACCCACTCTATCTGAACAACAACAATCACTTGATAAAGCTGAAGCAACTGAGCAAACTTCTCCTGAATGTGCGGTTCGTGATTCTCTATTTGAACATTTTTATGAGAACCCACGTACCACAAGTCCACAACAACAAACAACATCAACAACATCAGCACCTGATATTCAACTGCCACTTCTGCCTAATCCTACTGAATACTCCCTCTGTCCCTAAAAATTGTTCCCTGTTTCCTTTTTGGGCCGTCCCAAAAAATTGTTCCCCTTTCCCCTTTTGGAAAGTTTTTTGGGGCTACAATTCATTTACCTTTTTCTTACTCAACCACAACCATAAATTTCCACTTTATTCCCACTTTGTTAAACTCCGTTCCAAGTCAATGCGGGAATAATTTTCCGGGACGGAGGGAGTATGAAGCTGATACACCTTCTCAATCTGATCATGAGGATCTAGAGGATCATATCAAGGAAGCAACATAAGCAACTGCACCAACACCAACATCTACAACACAGGAAACACAAGCAACAACCCCAACAACACCAGTGCACTCCACTCCTCAGCAAGCTACATCTGACATCTTTGAGGATCCGGATCATCCCATCATAACTCCAATCCCTCTTACTCATGAGCGGAAGTGGACGAAGGCACATCCTGTTGAACAAATAATCGGAGATCCGAGTCGTGGAGTCTGCACTAGAACTGCAACAGCCAATGAATCCTTTTTCTCCTGCTTTATTAGTCAGTCTGAACCCTCAAAGGTGAGTGAACCATTGGCAGATCCTGATTGGGTGATTGCGATGCAAGATGAACTCAATCAATTTAGCAGAACGAATGTTTGGACACTCGTGCCTAGACAACAGAAGAAAACCATTATTGGCACAAAATGAATGTTCAAAACAAACGGGATGAAGATGGCGTCATTGTGAGAAACAAGGCCAGGTTGGTTGCGAAGGGATACAACCAATAGGAGGGCATAGACTATAATGATACATTTGCACCCGTAGCAACAATTGAAGCTATTCGCCTCTTTCTTGCCTACGCGGCAACAAGAATTTCACAGTCTATCAAATGAATGTGAGAAATGCATTTTTGAACGGTATTGTTGAAGAAGAAGTCTATGTCGCTTAGTCAGAAGGATTTGTAGATCCAAGATTCCCAGTATAAGTTGAATAAAGCACTGTGCGGATTGAAGCAGGCACCGAGAGCCTTGTATGATGCCTTAGCAACATTTTTGGTGGATTCCGGCTTCTCGAAAGGAAGGATTGATACTACGTTGTTTATCAAGCGACATGAGAATGACATTCTTCTGATCCAAATCTACGTTGACGATATCATCTTTGCCTCTTCTAATCCAGATCTATGCAAGCAGTTTGAAGAATTGATGAGAACAAAGTTTGAAATGAGCATGACGGGAGAGCTGAATTTCTTCCTAGGTTTGCAAGTAAGACAACTGCCAGATGGGATTTTCATCAATCAGTCAAAATATATCCTGGACATGCTGAAAAGATTCAATGTTGATAGTACATCATCCATGAGAACGCCCTATCCCCCAACAATAAGCTCGACTCGGACCCTTTAGGGAAACCAGTTGATGCTACTCATTTTAGGGCTATCATTGGATCATTGTTGTACCTTACCTCAAGCAGACCTGACATTATGTTCTCAACATGATTATGTGCTCGATTTCAAGTCAATCCCAAAGAGTCCCACCTCACTGTTGTAAAAAGAATATTGAGATACTTGAAAGGCACAGTCAATTTATGCCTTTTAGATCCCAAGAACTCACGTTTTGACCTGATTGGGTATTCAGACGCTGACTTTGCGGATTGCCGGATGGATCGGAAGAGTACATCGGGAGGCGCACAATTCTTAGGAGAAAAGCTAGTCAGTTGGTCCCCCAAGAAGCGGAACTGTGTATCAACTTCTACAGCTGAGGCAGAATATGTTGCGGCTGCTAGTTGTTGTTCACAAATCATATGGATGAGGACTCAGCTCAAGGACTACGTCTTTATATTCAACCACATCCCGATCTACAGTGACTCCCAGAGCGCAATTGTTATAACCAGCAATCCCGTTCATCACTCATGCACCAAGCACATCGATTTGCGCTATCATTTCATAAAAGACCATATGGAGAAAGGAGATGTTGATCTGTACTTTGTAAGCTCTGAGCTTCAATTGGCTGACTTATTTACTAAGGCACTAGATGAAAAGAGATTCCCGTTCCTGGTATCTAAGTTAGGCATGTTGAACCTCGAGCCTGTATAATTGTGTGTCTCAAAGCTGGTCTGAATAAAATGTGTGTGTGTGTTGTGTGCGTTGCATGTGTTGAGGGGGAGAAATTTCAAAAAGAGGAGGATAAAATGATGAAGAAGAAAGGATGAAGAAGGAAAAGCATGTGTTGAGGGGGAGAAAATTAGAAAAATACAAGAAAAAGAGTGAGTGTGAGAGAAAATTAAATAAAAATGTGTGTATGAAAAAGGAGAAAATAAAAAAAAATGTGTGTTTATTTTTTTTATGCATCATTCTAGGGAGGAGTTTTATCTGTGGAGAGAATCTGTTGATAAATTAAAAAAAAAAAAATTGGGCCCCAAAAACGTTTTACAACAGAACTGGGCCCAGTACAATCTCTTGGGCCCAAAATCTTTCTCGTAAGGCCCAACCAACGTTTTCGCATATAAAAGGAGACTTCGAGAAAGGCTCTCTTACGTTTCCTCACTTTCTCGCATCCATACTTCTCGAAGTCTAGAGCTTTCTCTTCTCGATAACACTCCATCCTTTTCTAAATCGTTCTCGAAATCACTCAAAAGGTAGAATAAGTGGTTCTCAATCATCAATAATGACTTCGAAATGGTTTTCGCACACAATGGAAAGGTTCTCGAAATCAAACTTGGGAAAAATTTCTTGAAATTGATTATCGAGAACTAATTTTTCTCGAACTATGGACTTGGAACTCAAAAAGTTTTAATTTGAATTGTCATCATTATATATATTGTTTTTGCAGGTGATTCTCGACATTACTCTGAGTGCGAACTCGAGAAATTCATTTTCTCAATGTTTAAATTCGAGAACACACTTCTTGATATTTTAAATTCGAGATCAAGTTCTCGGTATTAAACCTCAAAAAGGACTTTTCGATGTTTCATATCGAGAACCTGCTTCTCGAAGTTGAAATACTGAGAAGAGGTTCTTGATACTTGAACCTCGAGAAAGGATTTCTCAAAGTTTAAACATCGAGAAGGACTTCTCGATATTTCAACCTCGAGAACCTGTTTCTCGATGTTTGAATATCGAGAAGAGCTTCTCGGTATTTAAACCTCGAGAACTTACTTCTCGATGATTCAAACCTCGAGAAGTTGGTTCTCGTGGTTTACACTTAGGATGATTTCAAGGACCTATTTGTACACATATGATTTGAAAAAATGCAAAAACAACAAAAAAATAAAATTTTCAAATGAACAATGTGCTGACCCAAATCTTTCAGCTAATCATGTCAGGAATAGACAAAAGTGCACAGCCCAGCAATGAACTGTATCCGAAAGAGAACTGGGTCCCACTGTTTGATAATAACTTCCAATTGGATCTAATGAAACTCTTTAAGTGCCAGGATCCAGTCATTTTCTCAATCTTACAGAAGCACTACCTCTGGCTCGTATTCAGTGAAGTCAAACCTGTGCCAGAGGTATATCTGCAACAATTCTGGGGATGTATGCGCACTGAGAACAAGAAAGACAGATCAAATATCATGGCGAATCTGAACAATAAGAGAGTGGTGCTGACACCCTCCACAATCAGGGAGACTCTGAATCTCCCGGTGCTCCAGAACTACGTACTGCTCTCCTCTAACGATGAGTTGATCAAGGGGATAAAAGATTGATAACCCCGATTTCTCGGCGTTGTAGTAAAATGGAGTAATAATTCCAGGTGAAAAAAATAACTCCAAGTATCGTATCTCTAAGGAATGGCAAAAGGAAGTGTTGATTTCAATTTTGGTCACCAGTTAATTCGAGTTATTGCAAGCTTTCTCAAATGATTAATTGTGAAAATGGTTGAATAAATTAAAATAAACAATAAAAGTACTAATGGTGAAATTAATTAAATAACCGGAGTAAGTAAAGAAATAACACTGGCAAACCTAAAAACCTACTCTTGCAAATTAACTGAAACTAGTAAATCTCTAAATGATGAGTTTTTTTTTAATAAAATACTCATATAATAATTCAAAGTGACTAGCAACAATATTCAAATTCAATTCAATGTTCAAGAAGCAAACACACTTCACAAAAAGAAGCATGACTTCAATGTTCAATATCCAAATCCGAATTCCATTAGGATTTAACCAAGCATGACTTCACAAAAAAAAACTAACTCAATTGGCTGAAAGAAATCAGTTCCAGAGACATAACAAAAAAAATAAGATATCAATTCAGAAGCAATTCTAGAGCAACTAAGCTATTCAAGTGAAAGAAGCTGAAAAAATGAGATCCTTAGAATTAAAATTGAATGGTACTTGCTGCTGCTAGGGAAAACAATCAGAACCTACTGCTGCTGCAAGTTTTTCAGAGTCTACGGCTGCTGCTCTTCTCCAACTTGACAAGGCTTGTTCTTCCCTGGTTCAGAGGTGCAAAAGATGATTAAGAATTGATGCCAATCCCCTCTTTTCCTTGAGCATGGTGCGGCTGAAAACGATGCGGCTGGAAAATTGCTTTTCCAAGACCAATAGTTGCTGCTCTTCTCTAAATTAGCAGCTGCGATTTTTTTATTTTTTTCAGCTTAGGGCTTGCTCTCCCCCTGGTGCAGAAGATGTGTAGAATTCAGAATCATGGGGCTGAAAAAGTAGTGTACTCGAGTGATTCTTCCTCCTCTTATTTAAAAGCAAATCAGGGAGATTATTTTGATCTCTTCCGCAGCCATTTCGCCCGTTCCTCCGCTTCAGAATCCAATTCCTTCCTAAAAATCCTCAGCCGATCCTTCCGTCTTGCTGCCGTTTTTTTCTTCTTCTTTTGAGTTTGCTGGTCACGAGAAAACACAGGCCACTTCCTTCTTCTTGGGCTATGAGGCCTAACTTTTTTTCTTCTTCTTCTTTTCTTTATCAATCTGTCCAGAATTCATGCTTTACTCCAATTTCACTTCAAATAGGCTCCAAAATCTACAAAAATCATCTAAAAACAACCAAACACGCGGGATACCACCAAAATGATAAAACTAAGAATTTCCCGCTAGTTAGTGACAAAAGAAAGTCATTTATGTGCAAAATTGGGCCTAAAGCATGCTTGAAATCTTGTCATGTTTGCGACTTATCAAAGATCTTGGATATGACAGCCCGCTGCCATTGCTGTCAAATTTTACTCACTCCAACCTTCCTCACCCGTGGAAGAGTCTGTTCGACTTGGTCAACAAGTGTCTATCTCCAAAGCACGCCGGACACGACAAATGCAACAAGCAAATTCTTCAAATCTTCTACGGGATCGCCTTTGACATCAAGTACGACATGGCTTAACTCTTCTAGACAGAGCTGATGGATCAGGTCAAGGCGAAGGAGAATGAATAGGGAAACACCATCCCTTACGCTCGGTGGCTGGCACTGATGATCTATAACATTATGGAAGCCACCTCAACAATGCCAAAACGTAAGGATGAGGAGCAGTTCACCGCTCCCGAGCTGTGATACTTCCAGAGAGACAACAACAAGGCCAAAACACTGCCTATCCCGGACTCTCTGCTCAATCTTGTCAACCATAGGGATAAGTCACTGACTACAAATAGTCGCTTTTGAGAACAATCCCTATGGTTCTGCAAAACCCAGCTGGACCTTCCCAGGGGACTAAGCCTGGTAAGGGTAAGAAGAGAGCTAGACAGCCACATAAACTAGTGGCAACCTGGCCTGATGATGATCAGTCTGCTAACTCTTTCGAGAGGACCCAGGCTGCTGAGGGCCACCCTAATGCTGAGGACACTTCCGATGAACCATCAAGCCAGGCCGCTACTACAAATAAGGTTGATGGTGAGGCCTCCGATAGCATGGCCAAGAAGGGGAGAAATAAGGATGATGATGATGATGATGCAGATGATGATGATGATGACTTGGAAGGAGTTCTAATCAGAAACAGGAAGAGAGCCGGAAAGAAGGATGATTTGTGTGTAATTTCCATTTAAACTTAGACATTTTTAATTAGTTTTGTGATTCACTAGCTTGGAAATTACACACTTTTGGTGTAATGTTTTGTTTTATTTAAATTGATGTAAAATTGTTTAGATTAGGATTTTTCTTGGTTCTGAGCATAGGACAGGTTGACAGCACTCAAAGGATCAAGAAATGGATCCCAAAGACCAAAAGGTGTGCAAGGAAACAAGATCAAAAATTGATTTGGGAAAAAAATTCATATACCCGGTCGGGTCTATACTATACCCGGTCGGGTATTGACCCGATTTCAGTGTCCAAATCAAATCCCAGAAAACAAAGGATCGTGGAGACAATATAATTGGAAAATCCGATCCCATACCCGATCGGGTATACCGACACACCCGGTCGGGTATAGGGTGACGTTTTCTCATTTCTCGGAAACAGCTGAGTACCCGATCGGGTACCTCAAACACCCGGTCGGGTACATGATCCTGCCACCTTCAAACACCTATAAATAGCCCCATTTTCCTTCACTTTGAGGAATACCTTCTTCCATATACTTAAGCTCAGTTTAGAATAGTTATTTCTTATATTTTTATAGCATGTTTAGTCTCCAAATGAGGAGCTAAACTTCCATTTCTTGGTTTTGCTCTTGAAGCTTGATTGATTATTAAAGTTGTGAGTTATTTTCTTACTTTCTCCTCTTGATTATTAATTCTTCCCTTAATCTCATTCTATATCATTGTTGGAGGGTGGCTAAGTGACGATTAGTTAACGTTCCAACATTGATTATTACTAGAAACGTTCAATGAACCGATGGTTAAACATTGAAGGTTTCACAAGTAAGTAACTTCGGTTTGTTAATGCACGGTCGTGGTTAATAAACTTAAGAGGGATCAATTTTGTTGGTTAAACCAAAACCGTTGCGTTGAGGTTATCAATCTCAATTGATTTCATCAAGGAGTTAAAAAGATTAAATGCTACTATTATATCGGTATACGGCGTTGTTCTATATTTGATTAATAGTAAGGGTTATTAATGAACGGTCGTTGTTAATAACTACCCTCGATGAACTGGTTATACTCCGCGATTGAGTATTCGAGAGGGGATAAGTTATAGATATAACAATGATCGACTAAAATATATCAACAAGTGGAAAGTAGCAAGACCAAGTCCCTTTTATTCTTGAATTTATTCCCATATAACTCGTTCATCTTCATGTTTAAATTTAATTAAATCACTCAACAATCAAAACCCCCCTTTATTTACTATTTATATAAAAAGAAAGTTATTCCTTTCCCTGTGGATACGAACTCTACTTCATCTATACTACGTATAAGTGTTGGTATTGAATATTACTTTGAGTGCACTCACGACAAAGTGCACGTCAAATTTGGCGCCGTTGCCGGGGAAAGGCAATTATTTTTCTTTTTATTTTATTTCAAGAAAAATCAAAAAAAAAATATATATATATATGGTTCAAAGTATAAAGATTTCTATTTCTGCTGAGCTTTGTAGTACATGGTAAAATATCGTTCACTGAACGAAATCACATACCACTCAAACCCCGAAATAGAACGAACTCTCGAGCGGTTGAAAAACAAATTTTCAAACTCCGACTCGGGAGAATCATCAAGCACTAGTTCTCAATCTAGTGAAACCGAAGAGCCAATCACCATGGCTCATGAAACGAGAACATTAAGGGAGCTCACGGCTCCAAATCTAAATCAACAACCCCTTTGTATCACTTTCCCAACTCTTGATACGGGGGTCACATTCGAGCTAAAATCTGGGCTCATCCATCTACTCCCATCTTTCCATGGCCTACGGGGGGAAGATCCGAACAAACACCTGTCGGAGTTTCATATTGTGTGCACAAGCATGTGCCCCAATGGCGTGTCCGAAGAGCAAATCAAGCTGAGAGCTTTCCCTTTTTCACTAAAAGACACCGCCAAGGACTGGCTATTCTATCTTCCTTCGGGGAGCATCAACACATGGGCTCAAATGAAAAAGAGCTTCCTCGACAGGTATTATCCCGCATCTATCTCTTCAAGTCTCAAAAAGCAAATCAGCAACATTGAGCAAGCCGATGATGAGACCTTGTACGAATATTGGGAGCGCTTTAAAAAATTATGCGCTAGCTGCCCATATCATGGATATTCGGAACAAGATCTCATCCTCTACTTCTATGATGGGCTTGTTGATCAAGATAGACGCATGGTGAATGCGGCATGTGGAGGGGGTATTGTCAACAAAACCCCTTCTCAAGCAAGGGACCTCATCTCCGAGTTAGCCGAAAACTCGAGGCATTATAATGGGAGGTCATCATCAAAAAGAGTTATGGCAGCGGAATCCAACAATTCGTTGGAAAGTCAAGTGGCCGGCTTGACTTCTTTGGTCAAAGATTTTCTTTTGAATCCAAAAACCCAAGAAGTCAAGGTCTGCGGCATATGCTCAACACAAGGGCATCCCACCGATTCTTGCCCAACATTACAAGAGGAGAACCCCGAGCAAGTCAATGCTTTGGGTTTCCAAGGTCAAAGAAGATATGATCCTCACGGCAACACTTACAATCCGGGGTGGAGGGATCATCCCAATTTAAGGTACGGAAACTCTCAACCCCCTCAACAATCAAACCCTCCTCCTCAACAATATAAACAACAAGGTCAAACATCGAACTCGAGCATGTCCACCGAAGACATGATTCGATCACTAGCCATGAACATGGCTACGATGCAACAAAGTGTGACCCAATTCCAAGAAACAACCAAATCAAGCATCCACAATTTGGAAAGTCAAATAAGCCAAATCTCAAATGCCGTGAGTAGGCTTGAAGCTAAGGATTCAGCAAAACTCCCATCTCAAACGGAGCCGAATCCAAGGCAACAAGCTCACGCGGTCACTTTGAGAAGTGGCAAAGAATTGGTTATGGCTAAAGCAAAAGCAAAGAGCCATGTTGGAGAAGAAGAGGAGGATATCTTGGTGCCAAGCACAAATCCTCAAAATGAAGAAGAAAAAGAGGAGGAAATCACACCTCAAAGAAAGTTTCCACCGCTCGATTCATACGAGCCGGTGCCACCTTTCCCGGAAGCTCTCAAGGACAACCGCAAATACACCAATGACAAAGATATCTATGAGACCTTCAGCAAATGTGAGGTAAATATCCCTCTTCTCAATTTGATAAAAGGTGTTCCTAGGTTTGCAAAGTTTTTAAAAGAGCTTTGCACAATAAAAAGGAAACACAAATTAAATGGCAAACATAAAATCCAAGTAAGCGAAAGAGTGTCAGCCGTCTTTCAAAAGAAACTGCCTAAAAAGTATAGTGACCCGGGAATGTTCACTATACCATGTAAACTTGGAAATTCTAGTTCTTCTAGGGCTATGTTAGATTTGGGTGCATCAATCAATGTCATTCCATATTCTCTATATAAGTCCCTAGAGCTAGGCCCTTTACATGAGACGGGGGTTGTTATCCAACTTGCCGATAGGTCCAACGCTTACCCAAAAGGTGTAGTGGAGGATGTACTCGTCATGGTGGATAACCTAATCTTTCCCGCTGATTTTTATGTTCTTGAAATGGAGAACGATAAAAATGCAGTCCCAATTTTGTTAGGAAGACCCTTTCTAAAAACGGCCAAAGCAAAAATAGATGTTTTTAGTGGAGTATTAACTATGGAGTTCGATGGTGAAAAAGTCGAATTTAATATCTACGACTCCATGAAATACCCCACCGATAATCACTCTCTTTTTGCAATTGACACTTGCGATACTTGGGCCCAAGATATATTTGAGGTTGAGGGGAAAGACACGTTACTAAGTTCAATTGAAAACGACATAGAGGACTTCACTATGGAATACTCTATGTCAAACAACATGAAGATGATGGTGGCGGAGTTAAATCAACTCCCACTTTTGCCACCGGGCTCTAAAGCCCTCCCACTAACCATTCCGAGCGAGAAGCCGCTACCATCTGTTTTGCAGGCACCGGAGGTGGAATTAAAACCACTTCCTGAAAATTTGAAGCATGTGTTCTTGGGCGAAAATCACACTCTACCGGTGATTATCTCAAACTCCCTAGCCCAAGAACAAGAGGAAAGATTGATTGCGGTCCTCAAGGAGTACAAATTGGCCATTGGATGGTCTATTGCCGACATCAAAGGCATTAGTCCATCCACATGCATGCACCGGATCCTACTTGAAGATGAGGCCAAGGCGGTGAGGCAACCGCAAAGAAGATTGAACCCACCCATGATGGAGGTGGTGAAAAAGGAGGTGATCAAACTACTTCAAATGGGAATCATTTTTCCCATCTCCGATAGCAAATGGGTGAGTCCAACCCAAGTGGTGCCAAAGAAGACCGGAGTGACGGTCATTGAGAACAAAGAAGGCGAGATGGTACCCACCCGAATTCAAAACGGGTGGCGAGTTTGCATTGACTACCGAAGGCTCAATTCGGTAACTAGAAAAGACTTCTTTCCATTGCCCTTCATTGATCAAATGCTAGAGAGGCTAGCGGGGCACAAGTTCTATTGTTTTCTCGATGGTTACTCCGGGTATTTCCAAATACCAATAGCCCCGGAGGACCAAGAGAAAACAACCTTCACATGTCCATTTGGCACTTTTGCCTATCGACGAATGCCCTTTGGATTATGCAACGCACCGGGCACCTTTCAAAGGTGTATGATGAGCATCTTCTCCGAATTTGTGGAGGTATTCATGGAGGTCTTTATGGATGATTTCACAATCCATGGGGACTCTTTTGACACTTGCCTCTATCATCTCACTCTTGTGCTCAAAAGTTGCATTGAATCAAACCTTGTTCTAAACTCCGAAAAATGTCACTTTATGGTGGAACAAGGAATTGTTCTTGGGCACGTGATCTCATCAAAAGGGATTGAAGTAGACAAAGCAAAAATTGATGTGATTCAAACGCTCCCGTATCCCACAAATGTACGGGACATCCGCTCTTTCCTTGGTCACGCCGGTTTCTATAGGAGATTCATCAAAGACTTCTCAAAAATTTCATCTCCTCTATGCAAACTTCTGCAAAAGGAGGTGGAATTTGACCTCAACGATGAATGCAAAGAGGCCTTTGACAATTTGAAAGCACGATTGGTAACCGCCCCCATTATACAAGCTCCCGATTGGTCTCTTCCCTTTGAGATCATGTGTGACGCAAGTGACTATGCGGTGGGGGCTGTTTTAGGCCAAAAGGTTGGACGGGCTGCTCATGTCATCTACTATGCCTCATCAACTCTCAATGAAGCACAAAAGAACTACTCCACTACCGAGAAGGAAATGCTAGCAGTGATTTTTGCCTTGGAGAAGTTTCGTTCCTACCTTCTTGGAACGAAAGTTATTGTCTACACCGACCACGCCGCTCTCAGATTCCTTATGACAAAGAAGGAAGCCAAACCAAGACTCATTCGATGGGTCCTTCTATTGAGTGAGTTTGATATAGAAATCAAAGACAAGAAAGGAGCGGAGAACTTAGTGGCCGATCATTTAAGCCGCTTGGTTCCAAGCAAAGAAATCGAAAGTCTCCATACCAATCTCATAAAAGGCGAATTTCCGGACGAGACTCTCTTCTCCCTCAAAGTCATACAACCATGGTACGCAAACATCGTAAACTTCCTCGTTTCCGGCAAATTTCCTCCACAATTCTCAAAAACTCAAAAAGAAAAATTAAAAATGGACTCAAGACTCTATGTGTGGGATGACCCATATTTGTGGAAACATTGTAAGGATCAAATAATCCGAAGATGTGTCCCCGAATATGAGATAGCTCACATTATAGAGTTTTGCCATTCTTATGCTTGTGGAGGACATTTCGGCCCTAAACGGACGGCAATGAAAATTCTTGAAAGTGGTTTTTGGTGGCCGAGTCTATTCCGGGATGCACATGGCTTTTGTCAATCTTGTGACAATTGCCAAAGAGCGGGCAACATTTCAAGGAGGAACGAGATGCCACAAAACCCCATGCTTTTCTGTGAGATTTTCGATGCATGGGGTATTGACTTCATGGGACCTTTCCCAAACTCTCAAGGTAACATCTACATCCTACTTGCGGTAGATTACGTCTCCAAATGGGTGGAGGCAAAAGCAACAAAAACAGATGATGCCAAGGTGGTAGCTAGTTTCCTCAAATCACACATATTTTCTAGGTTCGGGATCCCTCGAATTTTAATAAGCGATCGAGGCACACATTTTTGTAATAAAATTGTGGGATCCCTACTCAAGAAATATGGTGTGACTCACAAGATCTCCACCGCTTACCACCCTCAAACCAATGGCCAGGCGGAGACCTCGAATAGGGAGTTGAAATCCATACTCCAGAAAACAGTGAATCCAAACAGGAAGGATTGGAGTATTCGCATTGATGACGCACTTTGGGCATACCGAACCGCCTACAAAACCCCAATCGGTATGTCACCTTATAGACTTGTGTTCGGAAAAGCTTGTCACCTTCCCGTAGAGCTTGAACACAAGTCATATTGGGCGGTAAAAGAATTCAACCTCAATCTTGACGAGGCCGGTATACACAGAAAGCTCCAGTTACAAGAATTGGAAGAACTCCGCCTGGATTCTTATGACAATGCGGAGATTTACAAAAGAAAGACGAAGGAATGGCATGATAAAATGATCATCAGGAAGGATTTTAAACTTGATGACAAAGTCCTCCTATTCCAATCACGCCTTCGTCTATTCCCGGGGAAGTTGAGATCCCGTTGGACCGGACCATACAAAGTGGTCAAAATCTATCCACACGGGGCGGTGGAAATTGAAGATCCGGAGACGGGAGAGGTGCTCAAAGTGAACGGACAGAGACTAAAACCCTTCTTTGAGGGTTTTCAACCCAAGAACGTGGAGATCATAGACCTTTCTGAACCGGTCTATGAATAAAGGAGAAACGAAGATATCGTCGAGCCACGACGTTAAACAAAGCGCTTCTTGGGAGGCAACCCAAGCAAGGTATGTTTTCTGTATCATTTTATCAAGTAGAGTGTGTGAGTTAAAAAAAAAAAAAAAAAAAAAAAAAAAAAAAAAAAAAAGGAACACCCGAGCGGGTGAGGGACTACACCCGGTCGGGTATGCGTAGGTTTTCAAATCCGGAAGCCACTGCCTAATTTTCCCGACCGGGCATGCTAAACCCGCGATCGGGTAAAATTTTTAAATCAAGCACAAATTTGGAATACCCGAACGGGTGAGGAATCATACCCGATCGGGTATGCGTAAAAATGGGATCCTGGGAGCTACTGCCTAATTTTCCCGACCGGGTATGCTAAACCCGCGGTCGGGTAAGGCTTTCCAAATGAAGAACAAAACTTCAATACCCGACCGGGTTTGACGGGGTACCCGATCGGGTACACGACCGATTTTTCAACCCCAAATACCCCAAGCACTTCATCTTCCCCATTTATCTCAAAACATCCGAACTCCCTCTTCCCAAACCCCCATTTTCGAACCTCAAAGCTTCGATTTCTACCTCAAAACTCCACCAAATCCACTCCTATCATGTAAGGAATAAATGTAATTAGATTTTGATGATGCTATAGGATTAGAAAGTTAGAGTACCCCCAAGTTAGATTTTATGTATTAGATTTTTTAATTGTAAGTATTAGTGTAGTCGACGATCAGAGTTGCTCTATTTTGGATCAGATCAGAAGTGCATCAGAACTGCTCGACCAGACTTCCTCTATGAGAACTGCTCCATCAGAGTTCTCTTACCAGAAGTCCATCAGAGTTGCATCATGAGAGTTGCTGATAAGCCTGGACATCTGATAGCCTATGAGAACTACAGATCAGAAGCACTCATCAGCGGACCTATCAGAGTCAGAGATCAGAAGACCATCAGAACTCAACTCATCAGACAGCCATCAGAATCCAACATATCAGAAGAACCTGATCAGAGCTCGACGAACACTCAGACGATTTCAAGCAACATCCAACAGCTATGAATTCAACGGGTAAAAACATCCAACGGCTAGAAGACTGTGCATGAAAGGAAAGCATTTAATGCACATTAAATGAGCCTGATACGCTGAAGGATTGATTGCAAATGATTGACCAAGGAATCCGGGAAGATATATTATAAAAATAGAAACCTTCCAAAACGGCGGTCAAGTCAACTGTACGCACATTTAATGCAGTTGTCTCCTCCTCCAACGGGCAGACAACCTCAGTATATAAGCTACACACCGAAGAACAGAAAAACAACTTTGCTACAACTTTTGCTCATCATCATTCAAGCTCTCTTGAGATTCAAATTCTAACAACCTTCAACAAGACAAGCTTACGTTGGGAAGATTCAAACTCCAAATCTCTCATCCCCAACAAACAAGCAAAGTTCATCCTGTTCTTCAACACTTCAAAAACTTCATCAAACATCCTTTGTAACGAAGCAAGTTGGAGGAAAAACTCTGTTTTTCAAAGGATCTTCTGAAAAGAAGGGCGTCCAAGTAACTGCAGTAGTGAAGTGGTGATACTTCCGGGAAGCTGAGTGAAAGGACCAGCCATCAGGACGTGGAATTGCATCCTGGGTGGCAGCTAGACTTGAAGAAGGCGTGGAGAACTTCTTAAGTGCTAGGAACTAAGCTTTGTAACCGATCTACTTCAAAGCTAGTGGAACAGTGGACTAGAGGAACGAGTTGTTCCTTGAACCACTATAAAATATCCGGTGTCATTTACTTTACTGCAATTTTCATTTCGGCACTTAGGATATTAACTGATTAACTCTAAGACTTGGAATCTGTGTTCAGCAGATCTTGTTTTAAGAGTTATCAGAAAGGCATTTGCCTTAGTGTTTCTGAGGCTACCCGGACAGATCAGAATCCGCTGCCAAGGCCAGTTCTGATATCAGAACCAGCCTTTCTCTGTCATCAGAATCAGACCTTCTCTGATAAGTCACTTTGGACTTAGAGAAAATTTGAAAAACCGACCAGTCTATTCACCCCCCCCTCTAGACTGGTTACCATATTTAACGGGACCAACAAGTGGTATCAGAGCCTCCTTGTTCTTGTAATCTTTTAGGTTACTCTCTGAACAAAGATCCACTTGTTCTTAGCCTCTCCTTATTTATTATAATGGATAATTCTCTTGCAAAGCATCTTATGTTCACAGATCAGAAGTATGATGATTGGAAGATCAGAATGAAGGCACATCTATGTGCTCTTCATGATGAAATGTGGGAAGTCTTGGAAAATGGCCCCTTTATCCAGTTCATGAAGATCAATCCTGCTCACTCCATTGATAACTCTCAGCCCCAGATGATGGAGAAAGCCCGGTCAGAATGGACCAAGGAAGAGAAAAGGCAGTACAACCTAGATAATATAGCCAAGGACATCCTTTACAAGGCTATTGATGAAAGATACTTTAACAGAATCAAGAAGTGCAGAACTGCCAAAGAAATCTGGGATAAGCTGGATGAGATTGGAGCAGGAGATGAACAAGAAAGGGACAACAAGCTGACCATTGCAATGAAGAAGTTTGATGACTTCAAACTCCTACCAGAAGAATGCATTGCTAAGATGCATGAGAGATTGCTGATTCTCATCAGTGAGATTTCTGAGCTTGGGAAGGAGCTCACCATCAAAGAGGTCAACATGAAGATCCTCAGGGGACTGCCTTCAGCTTGGAAGATGAAGGTGATTGCAGTCCAGGAAAGCAAGAACATCAAGACTTATGCCACTGAAAGACTCATCTCTGATCTCAAGGCTTATGAGTTTGAGATGCATGAAGAGAAGGAAGAAGTTCCTGATGAGAGGACCACCACTGCTCTCACTGCTAGCACCTCAAAGGTAAGTGACTTTGACCCTTCTACTCTGTTATCTGATGAGTATATGGCTGCTTTTGCCAGAAAGTTTAAGAAGTTTATGAAGAAAGATGGAAGGAGTCCATCTTCCATCAGAAGACCACATCAGAAGACCAAGTCCTCTGAAAGCAATGGAGAGTACCTCTGTTACAACTGCAGACAGCCTGGGCACTTCAAAGCAAACTGCCCCTATCCAAGAGTGTCCAAGAAGCAAGGACATGAAGATGAAAAGAAACCAGATGATCAACACAGAAGAAGAAGAGCATTTGTCTCAGAACAAGCTGAGAGAGATCCACTCTCTGAATCAGAGTCTAGCTCAGACTCCGACTCTGATGAAGCATTCTGCTGCTTGGATGCAGAAACTGAAGACCTTTGCCTCATGGCACAATCAGATGATGAGGTATGCTCTACTTCTAATTCTATTTCCTCTTCGGTAGGCACAGCCTTAAATGATGATCCAATGTCATCATTCTGGGAAGAGTTCCAAACTATCCAAGCCACTTATTCTTTTGTTAAAGAAGAGAACAGTAGGCTGAAAGTTAATATCTCTGATCTAAGGAAAGAGACTGAGTGTAAACTTAATCTCTTAACTGAGGAAAGAGATAGACTGAAAGCTGAAAATGAGTCTCTTCTGAAAAGAATAAGAGACATTGAGGAACTTGAGAGTAGATATAATAGCCTTCTGAAGATGCAATCTTCCATGAAGAATATTGGTGACTCTCATAACTTCACCTCTGGTCTTGGATATGTTGAACCAGAGTCTGGTGAGCCTTCTGTAAGGCCTAGCACCCGAGTTGCTAAAGCTAAAAAGGTCATAGTGCCACAGACTCTGAGCCCCAATTGCCATGCTAGTACTTCTGGTACTAAAGTTGTTCATGAGAAGGTCATACCAGAGAAACAAACTCTAAAGGCCAAACCAAAACAAAGTTTGAAAACTAATGAACCTGGCAGACACTCTAACAAAAGGAAAAGTTTTCAGAACAATAATAATCAAAGGCCTAACCCTATCAGACAATCTCATGACAATGGTATCAGAAATTGCTATCAGAAAGGCAGATATCAAGAGAAGATTAACTATAGGCAGAAGAGGTTGTCTGGTCAACCTCAGAAGTCTAAAGTTAAGCGCTCCTCTGATCTTGATAGTATATGGGACTTCTTTCCAACAAAGAAGGCTATGCAGAAGTATGCAAACAGAAAGCATGATCCTCACAAGCATCTGCCCAAAGTGAATCATACATCTGTTTACTACAACTACCAGGTGGACAATGGGTATCATCCACCAAGGTTTCAGTTGATGAGACCAAAATGGTACCAACTACCAAGACTGCATTACCCCCCAGGACCCAACATTGCTTGGGTACCTAAATCTTCCTTTTGATCTTGCAGGAACAGTGTGCTGGAGCTATCTCAGAACAAGAATGGTATATTGATAGTGGATGCTCCAGACACATGACAGGTGACAAGAGTTGCCTATCAGAGTTCCAGAAAATCAATGGACCCAGAGTCACTTTCGGTGGAAATGACAAGGAAGGGCAAACAAAAGGAAGAGGAAAGCTGATCAAGAACCAGATAATCATTGAAGATGTCTCATATGTCAAAGGTCTGAAATTCAACCTCCTAAGTGCTAGCCAGTTCTGTGACAAAGGCTACACAGTTGAATTCACCAAGACCCAATGCTATGTCAAGCATGAGACAACCAAAGAAGTGGTTCTTACTGCCAAAAGAAGGAAGAACATCTATGTTGTTGACTGGCAAACAGCAAAAGATGGAACTTGCCTGATAGCAAATGACAATTCAAAGCTAAGCTGGGACTGGCACAAGAAGCTTAGCCACCTGAATTTCAAAACCATCAACAAACTGGCAAGGAAACACATTGTAGACGGTCTGCCTGACATTGTCTACAAGAAGGAGACCCTCTGCAGTGCTTGTCAGAAAGGCAAACAAGTGAAGACCTCATTCAAACCCATAGCTGGAGATCTTTCTACTTGTCCTTTAAATCTGATCCATATGGATTTATTTGGACCAGTTGAAACTCCCAGTGTTGGTGGAAAAAGATATACTCTTGTTATGGTTGATGATTACTCAAGATATACTTGGACTGTGTTCCTAACCAAGAAGAATGAAACTCTTCAGAAGTTGCCATCTCTGCTAAAGCAACTCCAAACTGAGAAAAATATGAAGGTCAGAACAATCAGATCTGACAGAGGAACTGAATTTGTCAACAAAGTGATCAAAGACTTCTGTGATCAGAATGGTACATTCCATCAACTTTCTGCTGCCAGAACACCCCAACAAAATGGTGTTGCAGAAAGAAGGAACAGAACACTGAAGGAAGCTGCAAGAACTATGATTGCAGAATCAGGATTGCCCATCAGATACTGGGCTGAAGCTATCAACACTGCATGCTACACTCAGAATAGAAGCATGATCCACAAGAATCATCAGAAGACCCCCTACGAGCTGTGGAAAGGAAGAAAACCAAACATCAGCTACTTCCATGTGTTTGGATGCAAGTGCTACATTCTAAACAATGGAAAGGATAATCTGAAGGTATTTCAAGAAAAGGCTGATGAAGGTGTGTTCCTAGGCTACTCAAGTTCAAGCAAAGCCTATAGAATACTCAACAGAAGATCTCTACAAGTTGAAGAATCCATTCATGTCAAGTTTGATGACAGCACCTCTGCAGAAGAACTATCAGAGACCTTGCAGAAAATCAATCTTGAAGATAAGGGTTCAGAACTATCAGAAGAGGCCATCAACAATCCTGTATTCTCAACTCCTCCTGCCAATCCAATTCTGATAGACAAAGATGAAGATGAAGATGATGTATCAGAAGATGAACCATCAGAGTTGCCTAGACAGCAACTGTCAGAACCTGATCTAACTTGGTTGAGAGATCATCCTCCTAATCAAGTGATAGGTCAAGTCACCAGTGGTGTTAGAACCAGATCTGCATCAAGAAGAGAAGCCATGTTCACCTGCTGCATATCCCAGATGGAACCAATGTGTGTAGAAGAAGCTCTAGAAGATTCAGATTGGATCAATGCAATGCAAGAAGAGCTGACACAGTTTGAAAGGAATGAAGTATGGAAACTTGTTCCCAGACCAAAGCATCAGAATGTCATTGGAACCAAGTGGGTATTCAAAAACAAAGCAGATGAAGAAGGCAACATTGTAAGGAATAAAGCAAGGCTTGTAGCAAAGGGATACTGTCAAGAAGAAGGCATAGATTTTGATGAAACCTTTGCACCTGTTGCAAGACTGGAAGCAATCAGGATATTCCTAGCCTATGCTGCTTACAACGACATCAAAGTATACCAAATGGATGTCAAGAGTGCATTTCTGAATGGAGAACTTGAAGAGGAAGTTTATGTTGAACAACCTCCAGGTTTTGTCATTCCTACTCAATCCTCTTGTGTCTACAAGCTCAGAAAGGCCCTCTATGGTCTTAGGCAAGCTCCCAGAGCCTGGTATGACACATTGTCCCTATTCCTAGTAAACCATGGGTTCACTAAAGGAAAGGTTGACAAGACCCTGTTTAAAATTTCTGTTGCTAATCATATTCTGTTAGTGCAAATTTATGTTGATGACATTATATTTGGAAGCACTAATCCAGAATTATGCAAGAAATTCTCTCAAGTTATGCAGAAGAAGTTTGAAATGAGCATGATGGGAGAACTCAGTTATTTCCTTGGATTGCAAGTCAAACAAGTTCCTGAAGGCATCTTTATCAACCAAGGGAAGTACACCAGAGATCTCATCAAGAAGTTTGGAATTGATGGAAAAACTTCAGTCAAAATTCCTATGAATGCATCTCAAGGCATTGGACCAGATGATGAAGGCAAAGATGTTGATGCAACAACTTATAGAGGAATCATTGGATCTCTCCTCTATCTGACTGCAAGCAGACCAGACATAGCCTTTGCAGTAGGAATCTGTGCCAGATACCAATCAAAGCCAAAGGAGAGCCATCTAGTTGCTGCTAAGAAGATTATCAGATATATCAAAGGAAATCCAAACGCAGGACTATGGTATCCCAAGGGAGGTAATTTTGAACTAATTGGCTATTCTGATTCAGATTTTGCAGGTTGCAGATTGGACAGGAAGAGCACTTCTGGTCATTGTCAATTGCTAAGTGGGAGACTTGTCTCCTGGTTTAGCAAGAAGCAGAATTCAATCTCAACTAGCACTGCTGAAGCTGAATACATTGCTGCTGGAAGCTGCTGTGCTCAATTGCTCTGGATGAAGCAACAACTCAAGGATTATGGAGTGCAAGCAAAGGAGATCAAGCTGCTGTGTGATAACACAAGTGCCATTGCCATCACTCAGAATCCTGTGCTGCATTCAAGAACCAAGCATATTGAGATCAGACATCACTTCATCAGAGATCATGTGGAGAAGAAGCACATCTCAATTGAGCATGTCCCAACTGAAGACCAGCTTGCAGATATCTTGACCAAACCTCTCTCTGAGGCAAGGTTTAACAAGTTGAGAGAAGAATTGGGAATGATGGATGATCTTCCCAGAGAAACATGAATCAGAGTTGCAGAAGTATCAGATGTGGATTCATCAGAACATCCCATTTCTGATACCTAAGCCCTTATCCATCAGAAGCTTGAATCAGAATTGCAAGGTTCAGACTTGCAAAAGTCAGAGTTGCAGGAAGGATCAGACTTGGTGTTCATCAGAGGTCCTCATATCAGAACATCTCTATCTCTGATACAAGGGCTAATACCTATCAGAGTGGCTGTGGACTTAGAAAAATTTTCTAAATTTCAGACGAGACTATTCAATAAACCGGAAGTTACTATTTTACCCCCGGTAGTTATTACCACTTTTGGAAAACGGCTTTCCGCCCGCATTCCATTAAATGCAACCTCGAAACCGTAAATTATATCAAACGTCCACTAACCCAAATTCATATTTACCCCGTCTGAAAACCTAAATCGCTACTGCAATTGTATTCCTCGTCTTCAAGCTTTATCTCTCTAAAACTCTCAAATCTCAGACCTCTCAAACTCTTCTCTAAACAAAAATGAAGTTCATCAACATCAACGAACTCTCCAAGGAGGAAATCAAGACTCTTGTGAACAACATCGTCACTGGCATGCGCGTTGACATGTCCTCACTGCCTCTATTGGCAGAAAATCAGAAGCGTATGAAGAAAATCATCCAAGGAATGCATGATTCCCAGCTGAGCAAGATTGTTGCTCATCCTTATGAACAATACAGCACGAAGGACGTTGCTGAGTTCTACTTAAATGCCATCATTACCACTGAGGCCATCCACTCGCAGGTTCAGGGCAAGGACCTGAAAATAGATGCTGATGCTCTCAATGAGTTCTTCGACATCAAACTCGATCCTCAAGAAGAGGATACTACCAGCCTCATTGAGCTTGACGATGTGAATATCTCTGTCCAAACTTTTGCTGAAACCTACTGCCGGGAGGATGCAACCGGAGTAGATAAGCTCTACATGAAGAAAAACCAGCTGAAGAAGGACTATGAACGTCTGATGAGCATAATGCACCGGTGCCTGTGGTGCAAAACCGGCTCAACTGATCAGATGAACAACACAAATGCTAAGGCCATCTATGCTGTTCATCGGGGCATGAACATCAACTGGGGAAGGGTACTATTCCAGTCCCTCTCTGAGTCTGTGGCTAAGAAAGACAAAAAGACTGGCCAATTCTCAACCAAGATGGGTCATGGACTTCTCATTTCAAGACTGATTTCCAATATCAACATATCGCTCCGAGAAGCTGCTGATGTCAATCACACAAAGACCATCTTCCTCACAGCCTCTCCCAAATTCAATGTAGCCATTGCTGCAGAATTAAAGAAAGCCAAGAAACAAGAACAACTGAGGGAGAAACCAGCTACCGCAATTGAGGTTGATGATGAACAACCCAAGGGCAAGAAGAAGAAACCTCAGAAGAAGCTTGAAACCACCACTGAGGAGGTTGCATCAGAGGTGGAAGCATCAGAGGAGGATGCACCCGCTATGGCCCCTGTCAAAGTGTTGAGACAGAAGAGGAGAAGAAAAGCTGTGATTCAGAGTGACTCTGATAGCTCCCAATCTCATATCAAAGTCCAGAAGAAGAAGAAGAAGCAGACCAACTCTCCCCCCAAGGAATCAGAACCTCAGGGGGAACCAGCACCAGAGCTGGCTACTGCACTGGTGATCTCTGATGCTCAGGGGGAACCTGAATCAGAGATCCAGCCCATCTCTGAATCAGCACTGCAAGTCACCATCTCTCCACAAGAGCACCCAACTTCCTCAACTGGGATTCCTGAAGTAGATCCCATCTCTGCTCTCGAGAGACAATTTCAAAGGGTGCTAACATGGAGAAAGTGGAGAATGGGACCACTGCAACAGATTCTTGCTCAGGCTGCCACTTTTGAATCTGAGGAAGCTGAAGTCCTCAAATGGGCAGACACTGATGATATCTCCTTGTGCTTTGACCTCCAATATCTGCACTCTATCCTTGAAAAGAAGAAGGCAATCTACAAAGGAAAGGAGAATGTACCTACAACCTCACCAGAGAGACCTGTCAAGGCTCTAGAAGATCATGAGAGGGATGCCTTTGATGCCTGGCTGATGGAAAAGAAAAGGAGGGAGTCTCTAATCAAGATGAAACCGATTCCAGGTACAGAGGGAGAGCCATCAACTGCCAATGACCTATCTCTGGCAATGATGAACCTTATCAGAGAATGGAGAGACTCTCAGTTTGAAGAAACTGTTCTTGAGGTAATTCCTAACTCTCCTGACCCAATCCCATCACCTCCCAAATCCCCCTCACCTAAACCAGTCACACCAACCACAACTCCACCCCCCTCTCCTCCTCAACCTCAGCAAATCCCATCTCCAACACCCAAGAAATCCTCCACACCAAAACAACCCTCACCCTGCCATCAGATAACCCCCATCAGAAGCCGATCACCCTCACCTCCTCCTCCATCACATCATCAGAGAACCCCTATCCCTCAGACTTCACCCCATCAGAGCCCCAACCATCAGAAATCCAAATCTCCCTCTCCTCAGCAGAAGCCTACATCTAACTGTCCCTCCCCTCAGCATTCTGCTGCCTCAGCACAAAAGAGAGAGCCAGTTGTAAGGATTCTTTCCTCAACTGAAGATAATGATGGATTTCTCACAGCTTCAATGGCTGGTGATCTTCAATCTGCAAAGAGAAAGACTCCTACTCCTCCTCTATCTCCTGCTCAGCCTCAACCGCAGGTCAACCAAGTACCTCAGCCAGAACCACCCAAAGCTGTCCTCATTCCCTTCCAGGAATTTGTGGAATCAGCAGAGGACTTTGGAGATCAGATGGTGGCTGGACTGAACAAGCTACTTGTACTAAATCAGAAGCATGATGCTCATCTGGATTTGGTACAGTACAACATTGAGTCAGGACTTGAGAAAATCGCCAACGCCCTCTCACAACTGTCGACTACCTTCTTCAGCTACATGAAGACATCCAATGAGAAGGTTGATGACATTGCTTCCGAGGTTGCCAGTCTGCACACAGTCCTGTTCTCACAATCTCAGACTCTCTCTGCTCAAGACAAGGCTATTCAAGACCTATCTGATGCTGTGGATGATCTTCAATGGTCCTCTGATAAGCATGCTGAGCAGCTCACAGATGTAGAGGACATCTGCAAAACCTTGAAGGAATTTGACATCAAATTGATAAACAGTGGAAAGGACAGGGATCACAAGTTGACCCTCCTTGAAGCTACTACCAAGGATATTCAGTCGGCTGTGGGCAAGCAAAAGGAGCTGATAGAAGGGCTGGCTTCTGTAACTCAGACTCTGCCAGGTACCCTTGAAGCTATAAAAGAGAACAATGCTACAGAATTCTCGAAAATTGGACTCCTACTTGGTGATCTTGTTGATGCCAAAAAGGGGGAAGATAGCAGAGAATCTGTCCCACTTCCCAGAGAAGCAGAAGGTCCAAGCTCCAGAGCCATTAACCCTGCTAGGTACTTTGAAAGAGCAAGACAAAAGAGGCTAGCTGCTGGTATTCAAAGACCTCCTCCTCCTCGGTCCAAGAAAGGAAAGAAGACAGCCTCCACTTTCACTTTGGCCCAATGGCTTAACAGTGACTTAGCTACTCCTGATGCTGCTCAATTCAGAGAGATGAAGAAGCATATGACCCCTACTCAACAAGAGAATCTCATTCTGGATAAAGATGGACTAATAATAATTAACCATGGTGGGTCTATGCAAGAAGCAGAAGACTGGTGGCGATTGAAAGTGATCCCTGGCAAGGACCTATCTGAAGCCATCAGAAACTATCTAGATTGCCAGCTTGAACCTGCCTGGTCAGAATATCAGAATCCCAGGAATCTTGCTACAATCAGAGCTAGGGTCAATGCTGATCTGAAGGAAATTGAGGCAAAGGAAGCTGATCTAGAAGAGGAAGATATCTAAACTCTATCCTCTTGTTGCTTTAAATATCTTTCATTAATAAGATAACCAGCTTGCCTCTATTTTGCATGGCAATTTCAAATTATCTCTATTTGCACTCTGACTTTTTATGCTCTGATACCTTATGTTATTTCTCATTTGATTATTGCGTGATTGATTGTATCTCACTCTTACTACTTTCCTATGCTAAGTGCCCACCAAGTTTTTAAATGAAAGTTTATTTTTTTTACTTATTTTCTTTATGGTGAAAGGCACTTCTCTGGAAATAGTTTAAGGGTTTTGGCATCATCAAAAAGGGGGAAATTGTAAGGAATAAATGTAATTAGATTTTGATGATGCTATAGGATTAGAAAGTTAGAGTACCCCCAAGTTAGATTTTATGTATTAGATTTTTTAATTGTAAGTATTAGTGTAGTCGACGATCAGAGTTGCTCTATTTTGGATCAGATCAGAAGTGCATCAGAACTGCTCGACCAGACTTCCTCTATGAGAACTGCTCCATCAGAGTTCTCTTACCAGAAGTCCATCAGAGTTGCATCATGAGAGTTGCTGATAAGCCTGGACATCTGATAGCCTATGAGAACTACAGATCAGAAGCACTCATCAGCGGACCTATCAGAGTCAGAGATCAGAAGACCATCAGAACTCAACTCATCAGACAGCCATCAGAATCCAACATATCAGAAGAACCTGATCAGAGCTCGACGAACACTCAGACGATTTCAAGCAACATCCAACAGCTATGAATTCAACGGGTAAAAACATCCAACGGCTAGAAGACTGTGCATGAAAGGAAAGCATTTAATGCACATTAAATGAGCCTGATACGCTGAAGGATTGATTGCAAATGATTGACCAAGGAATCCGGGAAGATATATTATAAAAATAGAAACCTTCCAAAACGGCGGTCAAGTCAACTGTACGCACATTTAATGCAGTTGTCTCCTCCTCCAACGGGCAGACAACCTCAGTATATAAGCTACACACCGAAGAACAGAAAAACAACTTTGCTACAACTTTTGCTCATCATCATTCAAGCTCTCTTGAGATTCAAATTCTAACAACCTTCAACAAGACAAGCTTACGTTGGGAAGATTCAAACTCCAAATCTCTCATCCCCAACAAACAAGCAAAGTTCATCCTGTTCTTCAACACTTCAAAAACTTCATCAAACATCCTTTGTAACGAAGCAAGTTGGAGGAAAAACTCTGTTTTTCAAAGGATCTTCTGAAAAGAAGGGCGTCCAAGTAACTGCAGTAGTGAAGTGGTGATACTTCCGGGAAGCTGAGTGAAAGGACCAGCCATCAGGACGTGGAATTGCATCCTGGGTGGCAGCTAGACTTGAAGAAGGCGTGGAGAACTTCTTAAGTGCTAGGAACTAAGCTTTGTAACCGATCTACTTCAAAGCTAGTGGAACAGTGGACTAGAGGAACGAGTTGTTCCTTGAACCACTATAAAATATCCGGTGTCATTTACTTTACTGCAATTTTCATTTCGGCACTTAGGATATTAACTGATTAACTCTAAGACTTGGAATCTGTGTTCAGCAGATCTTGTTTTAAGAGTTATCAGAAAGGCATTTGCCTTAGTGTTTCTGAGGCTACCCGGACAGATCAGAATCCGCTGCCAAGGCCAGTTCTGATATCAGAACCAGCCTTTCTCTGTCATCAGAATCAGACCTTCTCTGATAAGTCACTTCGGACTTAGAGAAAATTTGAAAAACCGACCAGTCTATTCACCCCCCCCTCTAGACTGGTTACCATATTTAACGGGACCAACATATCACCACCAAAATCACCCCCTCACCATCCTCTTCAACCTCATACCTATAAACTTCCATCTTTTCCTCAAAATTCCAAAAACCGAAAACCCTACCCCCTTCCCCAAAAGCTCCGATTTTAGCCTCATAAATGGCTCCAAAAAGGCCACAAGGTGAAAGCTCTTCCTCCACGACTCCTATTCCGGGCTTTGAAGACGTCATCCTCACCAATGGCTCACAAAGGGCAAAGTTCCTCAAACACATCCAAAGGCAAGTTCATCCCTCCCGCTTTATGTGTCATGAAACTCTCCGTGCTTTGAATTTACTTGTGATTATGGAAGAATTGTTCAACAAATTGCATATGGGTCTCATTTTTGGTTTGCAATATATCTCAAATGAGCGCATAATCTTTGAATTCATGAGTTCCGCTAAATTTGTTGAAGATGAGGATGATTTGAGGGAGAGCAAAATCACGTTTCGGTTGTTCAACAAGAAACATACCATAACCAAACGTGAATTTGCCACACACTTTGGTCTTCCTGCCCCTTTGAATGCAAAAGTTTCTGAAAATACTATTTATGGCCATGATTTGTGGATGAAATTGACTGGAGAAACAACTGTTGATTCGGGAAAACTAACAGTTAGTCACGTTCAACACCCCGTTTTCCGAATCTTCTTGAAATTTTTGGCCAATTGTTTGTTTGGACGCCCAAATAACCACCATGTGAGGATGGGAGATGTGTGTATCCTCACCAATGCCTTGTACTACCGAGCCGAGTATTTTGATATTTGTAGCATGATGTGGGCACATTTACTCAAAGAGTGCAAGGCTAGTGGTAAGATTGTGTGTGGGGGAGTGATCATGCACCTAGCAACCAAATTCGGGTATACAGATAACTCCCCTATACCCGATTATTGTTTAATGAGCCTTGGATTCCTCAGTAGTGCCCAATGCCTGTCCAATTCTCACTACAATGAAGACGGAAAAAAATTCTACCGATGGCACATCCATCCAAAACCCATAAGGTATTTTCCGATCCCCTCTTCCGAACTACCTCCGTTTTTATACAACGAACCCCGCAACCATATCACTCACTACCTACTTCCCAATGCCATCCCACCTCACCTCCAAGAGCAACCCGACCAACAGGATCAACCAGAACCACCCGTACACCAACAAAATGCCCCGCCAAATCCTCCCAACCAACCTCAAAACCCACCCCCAACCGACTACTTCCAACAAATCCTTGCCGGTTTCCAAACTATGAGCACGGACTTTAACACAATGGGGGGGAAATTTGACCAACTTAGAGAAGAAGTGGGTCAATACCGACGAGAACAACAAACGGGTTTTCAACGTTTGGAAGAGCAAAGGGAAGCCGACAACCGGAGATATGAAGAAGACTATCGACGGATGTATGGCCCTACTTACGCCTACATGGCCCATCATGGCGGTTATGCATCCATGGCTCAACCTCCTCCACCACCCTCTTGGTATGACCCCTCTCATTGGGGTACTTTTGGAGCATCCGGCTCCGGTGGTGGGGGCTTTGATGACGGGACGGGCGGTGATACCACGATGGGCGATGGTGGCATGGAGGGAGGCATGGGAGGCGGCTTTGGAGGTAGCTACTATGGCGGCGAAGGAGGACACTAGGGACCGTGTCTTGAATAGGAAGGGGGGAGGATTTCTCATTGGTATGTAATTTCCCTTTTTGGTCATTTCATTTTTACTATGCATTTTTTTTTTTTTTGTAATTGAATAAAGAAATAAAAAAAAAAAAACAAAAAAACAAAAAAAAAAAACAAAAAAAAAATGATTAAAATGCTAGTTAGGTTGAAAACCCAAAAAAAAAAAAAACGGGCAATCTAAGCAAAAAGGGCTTTAAAAAGAAATGAGTGAGTGGAAAGGATGAAAAATACAAAGAGAAGCTAGGATGAAAACCTGAAAAGGCTCCTAGGCAAAATGAGAGATATGAGAGATGTATTTGTTTTTGCAGGACATCATTTTGCTCTCTTGAAGATGCAAAGAGGAGGAAGAAAAGCAAGAAGCATAGAAGGTCATGAAACCCAAGAGAACACTTTTTCTTTGAGCTGAATACCCAATGATTAAGTTCATGTTTATCCTTGGTGGCTTTTGTGCATTCACTTACTGATTATGAACTTTTTGAGGTGTTGAAACTTTTAAAAAAACAAACTTTACTCGAGGACGAGTAAAAAGACTAAGTATGGGGGAGTTGATTTGTGTGTAATTTCCATTTAAACTTAGACATTTTTAATTAGTTTTGTGATTCACTAGCTTGGAAATTACACACTTTTGGTGTAATGTTTTGTTTTATTTAAATTGATGTAAAATTGTTTAGATTAGGATTTTTCTTGGTTCTGAGCATAGGACAGGTTGACAGCACTCAAAGGATCAAGAAATGGATCCCAAAGACCAAAAGGTGTGCAAGGAAACAAGATCAAAAATTGATTTGGGAAAAAAATTCATATACCCGGTCGGGTCTATACTATACCCGGTCGGGTATTGACCCGATTTCAGTGTCCAAATCAAATCCCAGAAAACAAAGGATCGTGGAGACAATATAATTGGAAAATCCGATCCCATACCCGATCGGGTATACCGACACACCCGGTCGGGTATAGGGTGACGTTTTCTCATTTCTCGGAAACAGCTGAGTACCCGATCGGGTACCTCAAACACCCGGTCGGGTACATGATCCTGCCACCTTCAAACACCTATAAATAGCCCCATTTTCCTTCACTTTGAGGAATACCTTCTTCCATATACTTAAGCTCAGTTTAGAATAGTTATTTCTTATATTTTTATAGCATGTTTAGTCTCCAAATGAGGAGCTAAACTTCCATTTCTTGGTTTTGCTCTTGAAGCTTGATTGATTATTAAAGTTGTGAGTTATTTTCTTACTTTCTCCTCTTGATTATTAATTCTTCCCTTAATCTCATTCTATATCATTGTTGGAGGGTGGCTAAGTGACGATTAGTTAACGTTCCAACATTGATTATTACTAGAAACGTTCAATGAACCGATGGTTAAACATTGAAGGTTTCACAAGTAAGTAACTTCGGTTTGTTAATGCACGGTCGTGGTTAATAAACTTAAGAGGGATCAATTTTGTTGGTTAAACCAAAACCGTTGCGTTGAGGTTATCAATCTCAATTGATTTCATCAAGGAGTTAAAAAGATTAAATGCTACTATTATATCGGTATACGGCGTTGTTCTATATTTGATTAATAGTAAGGGTTATTAATGAACGGTCGTTGTTAATAACTACCCTCGATGAACTGGTTATACTCCGCGATTGAGTATTCGAGAGGGGATAAGTTATAGATATAACAATGATCGACTAAAATATATCAACAAGTGGAAAGTAGCAAGACCAAGTCCCTTTTATTCTTGAATTTATTCCCATATAACTCGTTCATCTTCATGTTTAAATTTAATTAAATCACTCAACAATCAAAACCCCCCTTTATTTACTATTTATATAAAAAGAAAGTTATTCCTTTCCCTGTGGATACGAACTCTACTTCATCTATACTACGTATAAGTGTTGGTATTGAATATTACTTTGAGTGCACTCACGACAAAGTGCACGTCAAAGGACATTGCAATAGACTCTGACACTTCATCGGACAATGAAGAGGTTGTTCATTCACACCGACCTCTCAAAGGCATCATTATCAGTTAGTAGCGCTCCAAGCACAAAAGCGACAAATCTGCAACATCAAAGCCTAAGAAGAGGTTAAGGAAAAAGAAGACTGCAGTGGAAGAGAAGATTGACCTCTTCGATGAGTGCGACACCTGCCTTAATATAGGCCGAACCACGCCTGTAGGTTCAGGACCTGACCTTGTCAGTTCCCGAGTAGAAGTCGCAGCATCCGGTGCAACTACGCATGCACAGCCATCTCCCATCCACTCTCCTGCCTCCCAACAGGCTGTAGTTTCAATCACTCATGGGGAATTCATACCGACCTCGCTGGTTCCTTCCAAATAAGTTGAGAATATTAGTGGTCAACAGCCCCATACCATTACCCCCATTCGATCTATCACTTCGAGTCTAGGTGTCACCATTCCTACATTTTCAAATTTTTCTAGGACACATACATTATTCACAGCACATACAGGTGCACTCACCCTGAACGCAATGACTGGAGTACAAACAATGATGGTCGGAAGTCCTGTTACGCCAATAATGATTCCATCATTGAACGCAAGCCACACATCAGTTATCTTCACTGATGCTGACAACAATTACAACCCCTGTAACTGGCTCAAGCACGGTGGTATATGCACGGTGGTAGTTCATCAATAAAGTTTTTAAAATTGTGTCATAGAAGTAGAATTTAGTCTAAAAAATTGACACCACTCCAATGAATCGCTGGCTCCGCCACTGCCTCCACCCAATACTGCCACTTCCTTATCCATAATAAATCCCCTGCAAAACCCACCACCCATCAATACCTTATCCACTCAAACTTATTCATCTGCCACCTCCCTACATAATACCACAGACCCACATATTGCTAGCACACCAACCTTCCCCTTCTTTCACGTCCAGTGCGCCACAGAAAACCAAATTCCAAATATTTTGGTACACGTTATATTAATCATACCACTGCCCACCCAGTACAAACCACTCTTGAACATGCCAACCTGCAACTCGCCCTTCAGGATCCTAAGTGGAAAGCAGTTATGCATGACGAAGGGCGAGCTCTGGGCGAGCCCTCGGAGATGAGGTCAGCAGCATACTCAGTTCCCTCATTAAGGATCAGTATGACCCACTGGTGGATAAGCTCCCCCCACCTGTTCTCAAATGGCAACCTACCATCTGCCGGGGTCATCCACACCCATTTGTGTTCACAGTTCCTGGGGGAATCTGAGCAAGACCCAACCACAAACAGGTGGTGGCCGGTCCTTTGAGAAAGCGTGAGGAACCCCATGGATGCGATAGCACCAGACCGAGTTGCATGAAAAAATGCAGAAACATATTTATGTTTGGCCTAATCCCCAGGGATATACACCGGGCCATGAACCCAGCGAGCAAGAGATGCGCAACAGGGGCAAGCTGGCCAGGGACAACGCCATAATAAAAGAGGACATGCAACACAAAGGGAGGAAGAGGAAACCTGAGCCCCTTGCTCAAACTAGACAGATGAACCCCTAAGTGGAAGGGAGACGGAGAGTCCACTATATTCTGACCGGGAGTAGGGAGAGAACAAACCATGCTGGCTCCAGCAAGAGCCGCGGCGGCATCAAATCCGGCGTCAGAAATAGCCACTGCAGGAATAGCGCTAGCCAAATTGGCCGGGAGATAAAAATGAGTTTCCCTTCCTCGGCAGTCTACCAGGATTCTAGGGGAAGGAGCTGAGTTAAAGGAAGACATGAAAAAACTTTTTTGCCTAAAGGGTTCAAGGAGTGTACAGATACCAGAAGAATTGTGAGGAAGATGAAGTTTACCTTTATAGCGGAAGCCCTAATTGACTTGGAAACCGCCTTGAAACCGATTGGAAACCGCTCCGTAACCGTGATAAAGCACTTGAGTGGTCGGGAGATGGAAAGGCGGATTGAAAAGCGAGCTGGGATGTAGGCCAATGTCAAGTCGGCGCATTAAATGCGGAGCAGCGCTACAGTCCCCTTATAAAGATTCAAAATTCAAAAAAGAAAAATTCGATAAATCGCTCCATTTCACTCCTCCAAAATCCAGCCCTGGTGATTTTGAGGAGTAGGGGGGTCGTGATGGTACCGTGAACTTGGACCACAGCCCAATAATGTGATTAGCCTAATTAACAGGATTAGCCCATAACGAGATCAACCCTTAAGGAGTAAGGGGGTCATGATGGTACCGTGAACTTGGATCACGGCCCAATAACGTGATTAGCCTAATTAACAGGATTAGCCCATAACGGGATCAACCCTTAATGGGATTAGCCTAATTAACAGGATCAACCCATAATGGGATCAGTCCTTAACGGGATTAAGATAATAAGCTGTTGGGCCTAAACATGAATCAGGCCCACGATAGGAACCCACAACCAGGCCGAGCTGGACAGCAGACCTCAAGCAAAGGCGGAGTTCTAGTGAGGCTGGGATATTCCTAAGGTTTACGTGGCAGGCTATCATTTGAGCATAGCTATCTGGCAGCGGACAGGACTGAACGGAAGAACGTGGACTTTAAGGAGACAATCATTGCACAACGTCCAACACGTTACAGGAGACCTACTCGACTAGAATATGTAATTAATAGCATTTATTGTATCAGTTTCCTCCTGAAATACTAGCTCCTAGAGTCTATAAATATTTCCTGTAAATTCCCTACCAAGGGATCGATGCTAATAAAAAACATTGCCTTACGATGCCATATTTTCATATCTTTCGTAAATTAGTTCTCGTAGTTGGATTAAACTCCATCAACTATATATATATATATATATATATATATATATATATATATATATATATATATATATAGGGAACTCTTCCGGTAAGGTATACCTTACCGGAGCCGCCGTGCGGCCTCCACGTTTTGAGGGCCTTCCCGGTGGAATTTTCCGATGAAATTTTTTGAGCATGTTCTTCATCAAGTCTAGTATATCCATATCAAATTTCAGCAAAAAATTCAATCGGGAAAGCAGTCAAATGATTTTTGAAAGATAACTACACCCTTTATATACATATAAAACGCATTTATCTTTCAAAAATTGTTTGACTGCCTTCCCGATTGATTTTTTTGCTGAAATTTGGTATGGATGTACTAGACTAGATGAAGAACATGCTCAAAAAAATTCATCGAAAAATTCCACCGGGAATTGAAGGCCTTCAAAACGTGGAGGCCGTACGGCGGCTCCGGTAAGGTATACCTTACCGGAAGATTTTCCTATATATATATATATATATATATATATATATATATATATATATATATATATATATATATATATATATATATATATATATATATATATATATATATATATATATATATATAAAAGTTTGGTTCAAATAAAAAGTACTTCCTAGGTGAAAAATAAGAACTAATCTTGGCCATTGATGTAAAAAATGGATGGAAGAGATCAATTTTTAGGTTGGAAACGCGGTGGCATATTTGTAATTATAGAGAACTTTTATTGAAAATATTGTGACAAATGTGCACCAAAGAAGTCAAAAAGTGCACACGTAGAGCACAAAAGTGCAATACGGTACAAAATAAAAAGTGCACAAGCTAGAAAATTCTAACAATCGTTTTTGACACGCATGAGTGCACTTTTAATCGATAATTATCCACTTTATAGTATAAACGTTTGCACATTTTTTGAAATCCTTTCTTGTGTTTAAAGTTCATTTAATCCATTCATTTTCAAATGATGGAAGGCCAGGATTTGTTCTCACTTTTCATGAGAAGACTACTTTTTACTTGAACCAACCCATATATATATATATATATATATATATATATATATATATATATATATATATATATATAGGGCTGTTCTCATCAGGCCGGCCTGACGGGCTGCCCCGTCAGGCCGAGCCCGTTTGGGCACCTTCCCGGTGGAATTTTTTGATGAAATTTTTTGAGCATGTTCCTCATCAAGTCTAGTTTGTTCATACCAAATTTCAGCTCAAAATTCGATCGGGAAGGTCGTCAAATGATTTTTGCAAGTTAACTGGTCCGGAAAATACATATTCCGGACCAGTTAACTTGCAAAAATCATTTGACGACCTTCCCGATCGCATTTTGAGCTAAAATTTGGTATGGACAAACTAGACTTGATGAGGAACATGCTCAAAAATGTTCATCAAAAAATTCCACCGGGAAGGTGCCCAAACGGGCTCGGCCGGACGGGGCAGCCCGTCAGGCCGGCCTGACATGAAGTTTTCTCTCTCTCTCTCTCTCTCTATATATATATATATATATATATATATATATATATATACCGTCCGATGAGTTGATCCAAAGGACATAAAGGCAAGGTGGCATTTTTGTAATAAAACTCAACTTTTTAGGGTGCAACTCGTTGCACCTTAATGTGCAACTGCTATTTTTATGACTTTATAATGTGCAATACTTTGAACCTCAATATGCAATGCAAATAACGTCAGGGTGCATCGTACAAATATTTGCACAATAAGCACACTTTGTACTTGATCTTTCCCCTATATATATATATATATATATATATATATATATATATATATATCCGCCTCACTAACATTAACATATGAGAAGGTGATCATGTATTAGTCTCACTAACATTAAGACATGAAGAGGTGATGCGATTATTAAGAAAAATGCATATGTTTATATGAGTGTTATTTAATTGATAAAGTAAAAGTGATTTATAACTACACCAAAATCAAACTTCATGAGGCAATTTTTGAGGGACGAACTTTAATTAGTACGGAGTACATTAAAATTTGTCTTTCAAACACATTAATTATTCTCATTATACAACAACAATCATATTATGTGGCTATTAATGACATATTAATGAATGAAAATGTGACAATATTGTAATATTATTTCAAAATGATTCTACTTGACTCTACTATGCCATGAGCCCATATTTAAAGAAAACCTTTTATTTTTACTCTTATTTTAGGAAACCTCGCCAACTAAATGAATATTTAGTCATGGTGCATCACAATTATGTATTATGTATAGCCCTGAACTTTTAAAAGTGTAAAGATACCCCTCATCTCTTATAAAGGGACAAATTTACCCTTATTGACTTTAAATAGATAAATTAAATTTCAAACAACACCAAAAATAAATTCAAAATTCAAAATTTAAAAATAAAGATTTAGTATTATGTTAAAATATTGAGACTTTAATTTTAAATTGAAAAGTTATTATTTTTCCATTGTAAATGAAGCACTTTAAATTCAAAAATATTAATCTTAGTCTTGTTGCGAAATTTTGAACATATCGTTACATTTTTAAATAACATTATTTGGTTTTGTTTAACCTTAATAAAATTAAATTCACTATTTTTTTAATCTTAGACTATTTATCCTCATACAAAATATGTAATTTTATAGAGCAAGGAATGAAAAAATAATAATATGGAGTAACTTTTTTTACATTGTAACACATGTGTTAACACTTTTTTAAAAGAATCTTAAATATATAATAACGTTTTAAAATATTATTTTACATTAACAATATTAAATTGTGATATAAAAACATTATAAGGGAGAATTGGACACAATTACATTTCAAAAAAAATTTGTTTTTGAATTTTGAATTTATAATTTATTTTTGGTGTTTTTTGAAATTTATTTTATCAATTTAAAGTCAATAAGGATATATTTGCTTCTTTATAATAACATGGGGGACGTTTTTGCACCTTTTTAAAAGTTCAGGGGTATATAAGAACTTCAACATATAATTCAGGGATATTTTGTTCCGGAAAATAGAACATAGATATTTGTTATCACACCCATATTATATTACAAGAGCATATTTGTGCGTTTTCCCGTATCATATATCAAAAATATTTTTTTCGGGCATTCCGAATGAGACTTGACCACATTTAATTAAATGAATCAGATCAAACAAGTATTTGACAACTATGAAATACACATAGATTAAACATCTATCATAGGAGACTACTTCGAATTATTGTGTATCAGTTCAGATTAGACTAAACCAAAAGGGATTAGTAACTAAATAAACTCCTCCCAACCGAAGTCAACAAGAGACATTATTCTTGCATTGGGGTCAATATTGAGGCATGCATGTTTAGGCTCTAGACAGTGTGGTTAATTAGCAAATAGCATTAATCCCACTCGTAAATAACAATGCGTTTCATTACACGGTCCGAAGGATCGTCCCGAGCCCGAGTGTACCTAGCTAGCAGCCTAGCCGGCCATGATCGATCGACCGATCACAACAAACTCAGATCTAACAGTCTGCTGGCCATCGTTTACAGTTCATATTCAGTTGTGTTTTTACTGTCTTGGGGGTGGGGAAGGCAGTAATAATAAAAAAACAAAACAGTGTACTCACAACTGATGGGGCTGAGGTTAATTTGGTACGTACGACCAATAATTAAACGGCGTTAGGTGGCGGGCGGCGGGGTGACTTGCGGATGCCGTCATCACCCACAGTGATCCTTCTCGATATCTGAGTTTGCATTTTTTAACCCCTGTACAATTTACTAAATTAATACTCTTTTCGAACACCCTTCCAAACAAATAAACAGAAAAAATATTTTGCTGAAAAAAGTCAACTGCCCCCCGCAGAGAAGAACGTCAAGTCCAATCACCGCTCCACCCATAAAATAATACTCTCCATCTCTCGTTTTGTAATTTGATGCGCTTTCACTTCTCATTTTATTCAATCCAAATCTTTTTGAATTTGCAAAATAAACATACTTTGAACCCGTTTGGGTTTCAAAGTAAATATATGAAGTTTATAAAGTTCATTGGCTGATTCTGCAGATTTAAGAAAAAAAAATTAAAATATATTTTATTAATAAAGTAAAGAAAACATTATGTGTAATAAAAATAGCTAAAATGATCAATTACAGTAAATTCAGCCAATGCAATCAGAAAAGTAACTTTAACCTTACTTTTTATGCTTATTACACAATTCAGCGTGCGGAAGTAAAATTTACGTGTTTGAACCTGTTTAGTATTCAATCAAAATCGGCTGTTTTGGCTGATTCTGCTGAAATTTATGAAGTTCTGGCTGAAGTGGTTGCATTGGCTGATTCTGCAGATTTAAGAGAGAAAAAATTTAAAATATATTTTATTAATAAAATAAAGAAAACATTATGTGTAAAAATAGCTAAAATGGTCAATTACGGTAACTTCAGTCAATACAACCAGAAAAGTAACTTCAACCTTACATTTTATGCTTATTACACAATTCAGCGCGCGGTAGTAAAATTTACGCGTTTGGTGAAAAAGTTGGTTGATAAGCCTGATAAGCCGAAAAATAATGTTGCCAAACGACCTCATTAATTTGTACTTAATTCAATAATTACGGAGTATTTACTTTCTCATTTTATTTTTTCACATACTCCATATTACGTAGCATTTTATCCGTTACTTTGAATTGTTCCAAAATGTAACGCTATATATGATCGCGTACCGGACTACAACATAATCTAAGAGGGAGAGATGATCAATGGTGGCAATATAGAGTAGGGGTGGGAAAAAATATCGAAATTTCGGTATACCGGACTTAGCATATCGAGAAATACCGAATTTACTGAAATGTTTGGTATACTGACACTTTTGGTACGGTATGATACCGTACCGAATTACTTCGGTATGATATCAGTATATATTTTGGAAATAAGCGATATACCGGTATACCATCATACCATAATTCCAAACCAATAATTTCCTTAAAATTATAAAAATAACTAGAAACACAACACTAATTCAAGGATAAATGACTTTATATCCATGTTTCTTGAATTATTTGTACTTTTTGTTGGAGATCGGTGTTATTTTAATTATATTTATGTTGTTTAAATTATGTTAGCAAAATGTATTATCTTCATATATCGTGTGTTGAAATATCTATACATATTTATAATATTTTTTGTTCAAAGTTGAATAGAACACAAATAGGTTATCTCATTGGTATTTTATAATTAATTTCATTAATGATTTTAGCATATCACTGTTAACATTGATTTTCTTTATTTCATTTGACATATAATAATTTGTTATATTAAATCATGATAATTTACCGATACCGTACCTTATCGTACCGAAATTTCGGTATACCAAAAGTTTACGGTATGGTAAAGGTATGCGACAAAATATTCGGTATACCGTACCGAATCGCCCCTAATATAGTGGATAATAAAATGTAAGTCTAACATTTATATTTACTTCGTATAATAATAGAAAATATTAGAATTACAAAATAATAGTAGTACATACACAATGATAAGACTTTTAAAGTTTAACAAACTACATTTTCCACTTTAAAACGAAATAATTACATAAATGTGTGATTGTGATCACTTAAAATAAAATTTGTTTATAAAATTGTGTTCTCTTATACTTGTATTTGGTTACTGCTCCCTCTGTTTCTATTTCTTTAACACACTTTCTTTTTTGAAAGTGTCAAAATGGATGTCACACTTCTCATTTGGTAAACAAAACAGTGTCAAACAGTGCAAAACAGTGTCAAACAATGTTCAAACAGTGTCCAAACAGTGTCAAATAGTGTTCAAGCAGTAAAATTTACCCCTTAGTAAAAAAAATCCTTAAATGTTGACAAGTCTAACTGTGTAAAAGAAACAAAAACATGGGGAGTATATTATTAACTTTAATCATTTATAGTACTCTGTAACTTAGAGAGTATACTCAGAGCTCGTCTAGTGATTCTGTTTTTCGACGTATCAGTTTATTAGCCAACTTTTTAACCAAACACGTAACTTTTGATTTCACGAGCTGAATTATGCAATAAAAGTAAGGTTGGAATTACTTTTCTGGCTGTATTGGCTGAAACTATTGAAGATGACCATTTTAGCTATTCTAAATACTCCGTATAATTTTATCATAAATCAGGAGAATCAATCAATACAGCCACTTCAGTCAGACTTTATAAATTTCACCAGAATCATCTGATTCCGTGTTACGGGCCCTCAATCTTTAAAGTCAAATGGACATACCATCATAGTGATAGTACTTGTAGTTATATTTTAACTAACAAATTAAATTTATTTCAGTAATATTTGTGAAATATTAATCTCTTACGACTTTACGAGAGGTATGTGTTTCAATAATATGCACCCGAGCCTTCACTTAAATTTTTACGAGACGGATGCAAGGAAAAAAATCGAGTCTTTAGAAAAGAACTATTTCCTGTTAAATGGTAAAGAGTTAAATAATGGGTAGAAAAAGTGAAAACAACCATCCCCATGAAAATGCAAGACTGTGATAGGTAATATAATTCATTTGATTAGAAAATATAGTAATTGAAAAAAGTACATAAAAAATCATTAATGGCTACATAAAATATAAAATTAAATAAATAAAATCGAGATGAAACAAATGCTATCCATGCTCTAGATTTAAGACCACATATCTCCTTAAAAATAATTAAACACATAAGGTAGGACAAATTTTATTTGTAAATGTTATATACATTAACTCATTTGCTTTTATTTTAAAATATGTCGTTTATTGATGGTAATTAACTTATAGATATTTATTCAAATAAATTTCTTCTGTGTTTAGACAAATGCATATAAATGTTCTAAATATTCCCACTCTGTGTTGACTTGTTTAAAAAACAGTTGAAAAGTGTCTGTGTTCTCGGATCGTCCCACGGTGTATAATTTAGATGAGTATTTATTTCTTCTCCAGTAGAAAAGATGGCATACAAAAAAAAAACCTAACACCAACTATTAACTTAATAGTATTAGGAAATTAAGAGCTCATATACTAATATAAAAAATGATTGAATCTGTTGAAATTGATGAATTTCCGGCTGTTATTATAAAAATAAAGAAAAAATTATACGAAAAAATAATTAAAATAATCTTCTACAGTAACTACAACTAATTCTACCGAAAAGTAATTCCAATTTTATTTATTGATACTGTTGACAAGACATAAGTCAAAAACATGTTCATTAAAAAGTTGACTGATAAAGCTGATAGACCGAAAAATATGATCACCAAATGAGGTGCTGTTCTGTTCGTCTTATTCTTATTACTTATTACTTATTCTTATTTTATTCAGATCAGATCAGATCAGATCAGAAAAATTCAGATCAGATCAGATCAGATCAGAAAAATTCAGATCAGATCAGATCAGATCAGAAAGATTCAGATCAGATCAGATCAGATCAGAAAGATTCAGATCAGATTAGAGCAGATCAGAAAGATTCAGATCAGATCAGAAAGATTCAGATCAGATCAGACCAGTTCAGAAACATTCAGATCAGATCAGAAACATTCAGATCAGATCAGATCAGATCAGAAAAGTTCAAACATGATTTATCACTTTTATTATTATATTAATTATTATTATTAATATTGTTATTACTATTATGATTATTAATATATAATTATTATTAATAATATTAATAATAATATGATAAAAAAATAAGATATTAATATAGTTATAATATTTTAATATAATAATAGTAATATAAATGCAATTATCAAGAAGACTATTATTATTATTACAATATTATAATAATAATAGTATGATTAATATTATTATAATGTTATATTATAATTATATGTAATTATAATTATACTTACAATTATAATTCTTATAATTATAAGTATATCAATTGTAATTATTATAATTATATCTATAATTAATTATAATTATAATTGTAATTAATTATAATTATTATAATTATAATTACAATCATAATTATAATTATGATTATAATTATAATTATAATATAATATTATAATATATAATACTAATAATAATAATAATATAATAATATAATACTAATTATAATAATAATAATAATATTAATATAATAATATCGTTATGATAATATTAACTGTATTTATATTACTATTATTATATTATAATATTATAATTAATGTTAATATAATTATAATTATTATTAATTATAAATATACTTATAATTATATTATAGTTATAATTTATGATTATAATTATTATTTATATTGTAATTATTAATATTATTATTATTATTGTTACTATTGTAATTATTTTACGGAGTAATTATAATAATATTGATAACTATAGTTACAATTATAGAGATAAATATTGTAATTATAATTACAATTATAATTATATAAGTAATTATAATTAAAAATATAATTACAATTATAATTATATCTATATTTATAATTAGTGTAATATGTATAATTTTTTTCATTTTAAATTTAATTTTAATTATTATTATTATTTTTATAGTTACGATTATAATTATAATTTTATTTAAGTTATATTTGTAATTGCAATTATAATAATTATAATTATAATTATAATCATAGAAATATTCAAATCAGATCAGAAAGATTCAGATCAGATCAGAAGGATTCAGATCAGATCAGAAACATTCAGATCAGATCAGACAAGATCAGAAACATTCAGATCAGATCAGGAAGATTCAGATCAGATCAGAAAGATTCAGATCAGATCAGATCAGAAAGATTCAGATTAGATCAGATCAGATCAGAAAAATTCAGATCAGATCAGATCAGAACTTAAAAAATTCAGATCAGAAACATTCAGATCAGGCGAAGAGAGCAGCTTCTGAATCTAAAAATTAAAGATCGAAGATACTACGGAGTATAAATTTATTGGTAAATACCTAACTACGATGCCTCACAAATAAATGAGAGTACCATTTTTGTAATGTATTTAATTGATTCATGTCATTGTATGATTGTTTTATAGTTGATACCTAACTACGGAATGTATTTTAAATAATTTGATTTTATTGTTTTAATTTTTTCGGATTATTTTGCTTGCCATTGATCATTTTTTCATTTTATAGATCGACATCCAAGTTGAAACTCTGAAATCATTGAGTTAGTTGAATCTACAAAATTATAAATAAAAAAAAATCAAAATTTAATGTATTTATAAGATAAAGAAAAAATTGTACTCGTATTATGGAAAAGAAGGCTTAAATAATCCGCTTTTACAAATTCAACTAATTCAACGATTCCAATCTTAACATACTCCCTCCGGTCCTTGTTAAAGTTTTCACTTTCCTTTTTGGGATGTCCCTTATTTAAGTTCACACTTCCATTTTAGGATAGAAAACAGTGCAAAATAGTGCAAAATATTGCAAAACAGTGTCCAAACAGTGTCAAACAGTGCACTTCACAATAAAGTCCAATTTATTTTCTTAATCTGTGTGAAGTCAAACTGGGTACTTTAATAAGGACCAGAGGGAGTAATTTGATTATAATAAAAGTTTTTTTATGAACTGAAATAAAAAATTAAACATTTGATAATTAAAATTGTTACCCATAAACTGAAAAAATGAATCATCATACGCGTTCGGTGCTCGTATTTCTATTTTACTACCTCCGTCCCGTTGGAATGTTCCCACTTTTCTTTTTTGGATGTCCCAATGGAAAGTTCTCATTTCCCTAAATGGAAAGTTATCCTACATCAAAACAGTGTCAAACAGTGCAAAACAGTGTCAAACAGTATCAAACAGTGTCCAAACAGTAAAATTTACCCTCTGATAACTTTATTTCCTTAATATGTGTGTAGGTCAAACCGGGAACATTCCAACGGGACGGAGGGAGAGTACTTAGGAAGTACGTAGTATTATGAACACCAAATTTTGTCTTTTAAAATGAATTACTCCGCAGAAGTTTTTATTGGGAGAATAAAAACAAACTATAGTAGAGTACGGAGTATTTGGTAAATTGGAAATGAAAGTGTATATCCCTTATTTTATTTGCATCCCCCAATATATTTTGAACAGCGGTATTTTTGGCTGTGAGGTTATATTTGGTGTGGTGATTTGATATAAAGGCTGTGAATAGGTGGTAAGGCTTGTTTGGTATCTCAAAATACGAGAAGGCATGACGCGTCAAAATCCTAGAACATCAATCCCACATATATACCCCAGCTGATGGATGGACGTGTGTGATTGAGATGATGAGATGCATGCATGACAACCATGTCAATTTAATTAAGATCCATCCAAACATCCAAATCACTACTTCCCTGCTGCTGTTATAATTCTCTATTTATAGGCTTCTTGCATGTTCTCTTTCAACTGGTTCCTCATGCCCATTGCATATTTTATTGTAACATGGAAATAGTGTAAAGTCTGTGAAACAGTGATCGTATTGCCAATAGCATCTTCAATGGTATGTGGACTTCTATAAGCCCATCTGTGACATAACAGAGATTAGAAGAGGATATACTATTTCCATGTTATACATAAAATAATAAGAGTACTTCGTGAAGAAACTACTTTAAAATGGAGTAAATCGTCAATTAAATTTATGATTGGATTAAGAGAACTTATTCAATCCTACTAAAAGAGTTGGGCAAAAAATATCCGAGCCCATTTGGTAAGCCGGACTGTTTTTCGGTTTATCACTTTTTCACCAAACACATAACTTTTTATCTGGCATGCTGAATTGTGTAATTAGAAGAAAAAATAAGGCTGATATTACTTTTTTGGCTGTGTTGGCTGAAGTTACTGTAGAAGATCATTTTAGTTATTTTTACATACGGAGTATAATTTTTTTCACTATTTTATTAATAAAATATACTCCTAATTTTTTTCACTAATTTTAATTATTCTAAATATAATTCTTTTCATTAATCAGCAGCTAATAGTATCGCTACAGTACCAAAAACATCTTATTTTTTATAAAGTGTACAATAATTATCTTAAATTACGTGCAAAAGCAAATGATACGGTTACTAATTTATCTTTGTATATTTATTGTTCATTATGTTTAAATTTATGTTTTTCATTCTTAACAACTTGCCGACCAACACAATATTAATTTTTATAATTAAACGTAATACTTTGTGTTTGAATTTGAAGTTTTAATTCTAGTTTTTCATGATTATTTTTGTGTAAATATTTTTTTGTATATGGTGAGAGACGTATAAACATATTAACAATTCTTAAAATATTTTAATATTATATTGAGTGTGTTAAAAATTGCCTATATAATTTTGAAAGATTTAAAGTTTTCCTAGGCCGGGCGGGCCAGTGTACTACTCGGCCCGTTCTTACAGGCGGGTAAGGACATGTGGTTAGACTCGCTTCTTGTGGACTAGTCCAGGCACGTCCAAATCAACGGGGCGAAAATTTAGAAAATGGCCGCTTGGAGCGGTGTTTGTGCAGGTCTATTTGGGAGTTACCTATTTACTCCCTCCGTCCCCTTTTAAATGGGACAGGAGATGGTGGCACGGGTTTTAAGAAAAGTGAGTTTGTGTGGTTGATATTAATTGATAAAGTAAGAATAAAGTAAGAATGATTTTGAGCCACACAAAGTTTACCAAATAAGGTATGGGGCAATTAAATAGGGACATCCCAATATGGTAAAACGGGACATTTAAAAGGGGACGGAGGGAGTATTGTTTTCTCCATTTCCTTGCATTGGTAATTATACTGTACAACATAACTACATAAGTACTTATCATGTATTCATGTCTATGAGTTCAACCTCTAGGGCATCCTCTACACTAGTTTTTGTTTCATCCTATCCATTGTCTTCACATAAACCTCTCATGGAGTGGTGTATCCAGAAAAATACGCCAATGGGGTCAATTTACCTTAGATTAAGAAAAAAGATCACTAGAAAAATCAGACTAATCAAATTAAGAAAAAAATTGTAAAATCAATTATAAACAACAAAATATTCTCTAGACAAAAATATTATGATATAATGTTTAGTTAAATTTCACTTTTTTAGAAATAATTTTACCACGTGACATCTGTAATTTGTGCAAAATTATGTCTATATATAAATGAATCAACTAAGGGAAGGATCAAGCATGTACTTAGAATTAATTTAAATTAAAAGTTCAGAAGTATATTAGAAGAACTAGTTGATACAACAACAACAACATCCAAGCCTTAGTCCCAAAAGATATTGGGACCGGCTAACATGAATCGATACATGCTATCACCACCAAAAGGAAGAGAAAGAAAATAAAGATACAAAATAAGCTAATATAAAAAGATAATATAAAACGAGATGAATATACCTAAGAATGATAAAATAAAAAGTATAAAAATAATGTTTATATATATAAGGATAAAAGAATGAAAAAAAACAAGAAGCAAAAAAGATGAGGGGAAAAAATTATACGAGATCAATCCTCCACACGAATACCCCCTCCACCTTGCTCTCTCCAAAGTCATACCCTCATCCAACCTAAGAAGAAGCATATCACTTCGGACTCCCCTAACTCACGTCTGTTTGGGTCTTCCTCTCCCTCTCTTCCCTGCCTCTTCTCCACACATCTCAACACGTCTGACAAGTGCATCACTCGGTCTTCTACTGTCACGCCTCAGACCGCAATCCAAGCGCGTGTACAACCGCCGTATAATTAAGTGACGTCACCCACGAGTCAACCTCACTTAATTACACAAGGCGTTCGAGAAAATAATCCATCCATACTCAGTAGTAAACATACATAACAACATCACATTTAAACCAATGAATAGCGGAAATATTCAACGGTAAGTCATAAACCACAACCGGCCAACAACATGGGCATGCAAGCCCCAAAAATAGTTTATAGTAGAACAAATATCCATGAGCATGTGTTTGGTAGTTTGAAAGAAAATAAGGAAGCACGAACCACGTCTTCCTGAAGTGATATCACCCGTAAGAAGGTGCAAGTAGCAAGCCCTAGCTTCAACCTGAAAATGGTGGGGGCCCCCTAAGGGGGTCAGTACAAGTACCGAGCGAGTAGCAGGTTAAATATAGAATAACTAGCGTTTCAAGTATAAGACCCAAACATAGGGTGATACTTATATGAATAGTCTTTTCCCCCAAGTTATGAAATACTTATTAGTATATATATACTTGGAAAATATATGATCCGTAGATCACCGTTTTATTTGGGAAAAATAGTAATAGTCAATATTCTTGACTAAAACCCCAACCCACCCATATACCTATGAGTGTATATGACTCTTCCTTGTCCCTATTTCACTATCATAATCTATGAGTTTTGAGGATCAAAATCCTTGGGTACTCCCCCAATTTATATTTGAGTGTTAAGGACTTTTAAGTCCTAGGGTCCTCCACCAAAATATGAGTGTTAAGGATTTTTAAATCCTAGGGTCCTCCACCAAAATATGAGTGTTAAGGATTTTTAAATCCTAGGGTCGTCCACCAAAATATGAGTGTTAAGGACTTTTAAGTCCTAGGGTCCTCCATCAAAATATGAGTGTTAAGGATTTTTAAATCCTAGAATCCTCCACCAAAATATGAGTGTTAAGGACTTTTAAGTCCTAGGGTCCTCCACCAAAATATGAGTGTTAAGGATTTTTAAATCCTAGGGTCCTCCACCAAAATATGAGTGTTAAGGATTTTTAAATCCTAGGGTCCTCCACCAAAATATGAGTGTTAAGGATTTTTAAATCCTAGGGTCCTCCACCAAAATATGAGTGTTAAGGATTTTTAAATCCTAGGGTCGTCCACCAAAATATGAGTGTTAAGGACTTTTAAGTCCTAGGGTCCTCCACCAAAATATGAGTGTTAAGGATTTTTAAATCCTAGGGTCCTCCACCAAAATATGAGTGTTAAGGACTTTTAAGTCCTAGGGTCCTCCACCAAAATATAATCCTATGATCAACCTTCTATCAACCTAGATAGAGTCTATATCATACTTAGTCATTCATAATTAATTCAATACATAAAGCTTATGTATCACAATCCATGCGAAGTCATGCAATTATATAAATTTATATACAATCCGGTGCAAGGATTCGAACCCGTGATGATTTAGAAATGGGTACTCATACAATAATACCTTGATTTGATGATTTCTTTCTGCTCGGCCACGGACGCATGTAGTTATATTTCTCATACTTATTATGCCGTATATAAGATCCCTTTATTCAACACACAAAAATAAGTATAATTTTAAATTGGATATACATGTGTGTATTTATGTGTGTATATGTGTGTATATATTAAATTGGGTGGGAGTTGAGTGTGAGTAGCTTCCCCCTGCCCCACCCTGGATATGCCCGTACTTGCATGTAGATTTTTCTGCCAGAGAAGGAGGATGATATCCGAAATTAAAAGAGAAGTCTTCTTTGAAGAGAAGGGTTGAGATGGACCCAATTCCAAGCTCTCGTAGAACACCAAAAGCTCAAGCTCCTCCACCTATGACTTCGAGTGCTAATTCCTACTCCATTGGTTCATAAACTTTAGTCAAATTCACTTTTCATGATCAATAACAATAAACTTTTGAATGTTCAACAAAAAAGAACTGACTTTTAATTTGACAATATTTTTAGATCTAATATTTTTGAAAAAAATACGTTTATACTTGTATAAAAATATTGTTAACAAATTAAATGACATTTCTATATAGTTTTTTGTGTTTTAAATGATTTCGTATTAAAAATAGCATTTGTAAAACTTGACCATCATTAATAAATACGGAGTAAAGGTGAATATGATCAAGTTTTATTAGTCTGAGGGAGTACAATATCTTTTCTTAGTTGCTCCGGCTATTGTAATATAGCCAAACTAAAACATTCGAACATTTGCCTTATCTTTGTAAATAAAGGGGCGGAGTCGGGACACTGGGCCGGACTGCACCGGTACAAAGAATATTTTTAAAAAAAATTCACACAGAATTTTTCACACTAAAAATATAGAGATTTTTAAATTTTGGGCTGGGCCAGGGCTAGGGGTGGCCATCCCCTAGCTCCGCCCCTATTTGTAATAGATCACATCCAATCCTATACAAAAGAACACAGATATATTTATTATTTTTGTTTCGGTACAATTAGAAAATAATACGGAGTAGTAATAATAGTCCAGATATCAGTAAAACGTGATATATGAACCAAAACAAGATCAGAGCCCCTAATCGTTTGTTTTTAAAACTGAGTATTTTGTCTCAGATAATTAATTAATAATAATCCGGATGAGTAAAACGTGATATGTGAACCAAAACAAGAGTCCTTAATCATTTGTCTTTGAATACGAGTATTTTGTCTCAGATCATTCACTTTTTAGTTTGAAGTAGTGAAAATATTTGGCTATATATGTAATGGTTGAGAGTGAACATGGTGAGAATGTCGATTGGTATAATGTGTCAGCCCCTAAAACCAGTGGAGGACCTAGGCCGGGGCCTGCCGGGGCAAGTGCCCCGGCTTCTGGCCAAGAATTTCACTACTAGTACTTAGAGTAAAATAGGTGCCACTGCTTCCGGCCAAAAATTTCACTACTACTACTTTGGGTAAAATTAGTGCCCCAACCCGTACAAAAAGTTACTAGTATTAGATAATCAAGATACTAAAATGTTACGATTATATACTAAATTGTATTTGCTGATTTGGGGATTGTTTGTTTGCTTGAAATTTGATACTCTGGAGATTGTGAATGCGCTCTACTTAAGGATTAGGGTTCTAATTTGTAAGGTTTTTAGTTTAATTTTTAGACTTGATTGTATTTGTCTTTTTTATTAGAAACATGAGTTTGGATAACTTTGTAATTCGGACTAAGAGGTCATTAGCCCGAGGGGGTAGTTCTTCGAACGTTGTAATCAGTCTATCTCAAGCGATGCAAATGTTGTTGCTCCGAATGTAAGCATTGTCCAAGATGAGTCTAATGACACCAGGGAGACAAAAGAGCCCGCACAGATAGTACGTATGAGTGGGATATCATTAGCGATCCCGCATTACGAAAGCCAATCATTGAATATGAGCCTTGAGTAAGAGATGACGTGATGAGAACTTATGTCGGACCCCTAGTTGGAATATAGTATTTCTTAAGATGCTACATTTTGCTTTTCGTGTTACCTTTTCCATGGGTGTAGAAGGGAAGAGATTTGGAGATGATGTATTTGTGAGGACCGGGTTTCGTAATTGGGAAAAAAGTCTTGAAACATTTAGAGACCATGTAAAACATAGAATTACTCACTTGTTTAGCATGTCTTGATCCTAGAGATAAGTTCTCCAATTTCTGTGAGTCAAAGCTACTGAACCTCGCGGAATTATATTCATGCGATTTTTCATCCATTGATCGAATGGAGCTGAAAGAGCAACTCCAGGTGTGTGGATATATGAAATGAGAACAAATGAATTATTTTATGCCATACAGACTATTGGTGAAGTTTGCAAAAAGATGGTTGAACTTAAAGTTCACAATTCTTTTCATTTGGTATATCGGCTGATTGAGTTGGCTTTAGTATTACCAGTTGTAACAACCACCGTTGAAAGAGCCTTCTCTGCGACGAATATTATCAAGACATATTTTTGTAATAAGATGAAAGATGATTATCTTACAGATTGCTTGGTGTGCTACATCGAGAGAGATGTTTTTAGGAGTATTGATAATGAAACTAATATAAAACATTTTTAGAATATGAAAACTCATAGGTTTGATTTACCAAAGTTACAGAAATGAACTATTTAATACTCCATATATAATTAACTACTCCGTATAATTTATGCTATTGTCTTACTTTTTACCATCTTTATTACATTTGAAATTTTTATTATAGAGTAAGTTTAGTGTCTAGTGTGCCCCTGCTCTGACAAATCTCTGGGTCCGCCACTGCCTAAAACGTGATAAAGTGACATGATCAACTCTAATACGAGTTCTTTTTTGGGCCCCCTCCACATAAAATTGTGAAAGACTAGTTACCAAATAATACTACGGAGTAATATTTTGTGTTATTAATTATAAGGAGCAGTAAGTAATAATTACTCCGTGCTTGATATAAAAGTCAAACCTATAGTGATCCAAATTTGTTAATTAAATTAATACCAAATTATTAAGGGGAATTTGACCTTGCACCCCATATTTGAGGCGATATTAGACTTGCACCCCATATTCAAAATCATTAATATTTGCACCTCATTAGCTCAAAAATTGTGAAGAAGTGGGGTGCAAAGTCAAATGATTATATAGTGAAATAGGATGCAAATATTAATGATTTTAAAAATGGGGTGCAAAATCCAATATCAACCAAAACATGGGGTGCAAAGTCAAATTCTCCCAATTATTAACAAATACTACCTCCGTCCCGGTAGACTTTGCCAAATGCAAAGTAGGTGAGGAATAAGAATACTAAAAATTGTGTGGTTGAGATTTGTGCAGAGGAGAAAGAAATGTGCAGAACCACAAATTAGTTGCTTTATTAGGAAAGTGACAAAGTTTTTTGGGACAACAAAAAAGGTAAAATAGACAAAGTCCAATGGGACGGAGGGAGTATATATATATCATTGTGAAAAATTCAAAAACTAAGTTTTAATTGACCTATAGTTAAATTGTAATTTGAATATTATACATGAATATATATGGTGTATCATTTCACATTGGTACAATATATTTATATTTTGAGTTAATTATCCTAGGTATGACTAAAACTTATTCACTTTATCAATCTATGATCTAACTAGTTTTTTTACAAAAATCATACTAAAAAATTTACAATATTTAATTAAATTCGTAATAAATAAATAAATAAATAATTTAGGTGGACAAAAATACCCTACGTTATATCTATAAAACCTTAAGCTCCTGCTCCTTTCCCTAACCCTAGCCTCCATTCTCCCACCTCGGTAGATACACCCCTGCAGCCGCACACCCCCTGCCGTCACTGCCCCGTGGCCCGCCATCTGCCACCGTCTAGGAGACACCATGGGCAGCCGTCGTCTATCCCATGCGCCGACCTGATAGCACATAGGGCAGCCAGTTCCATTCACGTAAAGCCTGAAGACGCTAATCACTTTTCCGCCATTCACATAATGCCCATACTCACCAAACCCAGACGCTCCACATTCAATTTTATTTCCAATCAATTGAATTATTAATGAACATCATTGTTGAATCATTACCTAGCAGGGGGAGTGTGGCGCATGAGTTTACATGAATGGTTTTGTAGCAATTCGTTACGTGATGGGCGCGGTGAAGATGGCTTTGCTTTGGATCTGCTATTAGCCTAGATCCCAAGGAGCCGCCGTCCCTCCGCCGCTCCTCGCCGCCGTCCCAGACCTGTGAACACCTTCGAAGGTCTGCGCGCTGCCGTCACAGACCTCTGCGCCCCTTCCCCGACATGTGCACCGCCTCCCAGGCCGTGCGCGCCGCCTCCCATGCCATCCGCGCCCCAACCTCCAACTCGATGCGTACGTGCAGAAGCCGCCACCCATCCGCACACCTCTGTCTACATCCAATCAATGCCGCCACTCAGCACCATGAGGACACTCCAACTCACCTTCGTTATTGCCCATTCTTCCCTCTCATCCTTCCTTTTTATGAGATTTGGTTTTATATTGAATTTAGGGTTTGTGGGCATTAAATATGTGCATTGAACACCGTCACTGAATATTTCAATAAGTGTGGAGTATTGACAGTGAATGTATATGGTAATAGACATGTTGTACATGACAGTGAATGAATGCATTAAGAAATTTTGTTGTGCATTGATTATGATCAGTACTGCAGTAACACAAAGGAGTGATATCATCATGAAATGCAATATACTTAATGAGATGTAAAATAAAAAAAATTTAAATTAAAAAAAAATCCTCAATTGAATAAGAAGAAAATTAATTGTAGGGGAAGTGCAATGATTATTACCAGATGTGCAGTAAAGTCATGCATTAATTTTGTGCATTAACGGAAATATAAAGTGCGGTAATCTTAATTGGACGAAATTAGTGCAAAATGCATGTATTTTAAATAAGGGTATTTTCGTCATTCAATATTTAAACATAAACGAATTTTCTATTTGTTTTTAAATTTTTGGTCATACAAAGGTATAAAAACTAGTTAGGTCATACATTGAGAAACTCATTGAGTTTTAGTCATATCCCGGTAAATTTCCCTTATATTTTATAGAAAGATTTTCATTTTTAATCTCGTAACCTTCGGCTATGACCGTTACTATGATATTTTATAGATAAATTGTCCTCTTATAATTTTGGTCTTAGCTTGTAACTAATATAATTATGCAATTTTAGAACTTGTCTACTAATAAATACACTTTAATTTATGACCGAAATACTTTTTGTCGACCCTAGGTTATATTTTTATACTTGTATTATATCCCCGTACACTTAAGTCTGGCTCCGCCCGGGGTATTAATATCAATCAACTTTTTTATGTGATCATATCTTTCTTTTCTTTGAACTTATACAATCTTCCAATAAACTTACTTTTTATTAAACTCTTAACAAAATGATCTTAATTGTCTTCAATCTACTTATCTACTTCGTCTCCTTTCACACATTTTGACAAAACGATCTTAATTCTTTTAGGGAAAATGGAAACAAATAATCCAACCTTTTAGCGGTCTACTTTCAATAATCCCACTTTTTGATTATTCATGAATAATCCAACCTTTGCACCTCATCTTCATTCACTGGTCCCTGACTGGTTGATGACCTGCTATTCCAAGCTATTTTCTTATCTTTGCAAATCATTATACCATAAATCTCATCTTTCACAAACATAATATTTTGCAAAGATAAGAAAATAACTTGGAATAGCAGGTCATTAACCGATCAGAGACCAACGAATGAAGATGGGGTGCAAAGGTTGGATTATTCATGAATAATCAAAAGGTGGGATTATTGAAAGAAAACCGCTAAAAGGTTGGATTATTAGTTTCCATTTTCCCATTCTTTTATCCTCTGCCTCTACATGATTTGTGATTACATTCCTCTCCTATATTTCTTCTCCATAAAGAAGAGAGGCTTAAAATTCGGGAGCACAATAGTACATAACAAAAAAAAAGTGTATGTTGTGTATGGACTATGGATTCATGGGATAGGCTTATAGGAGTTGTAAGCGTTTGTCTCTTCTCTACTACTGGAGTTCACTTGTTCGCACTGTTTGCAGGAGTAATACACGTGTGCACGGTTGTGTTTGGTCGGATCAAATCGTATTAAATGTATCAATATCTACTCACTTTTCTTTTAGAATGTTGAATTAAATTGGGCAGGCCTATTAAATGCTGTACCACAAAAGTTGTTCAATCCTATTTGGAGATTTTTATATTTCATAAACCACTTGTGTGACTGCAAAGTTGCATCTCTCTGTTTTATCTTCATTCGATCAGTTTTAGTTTTTGTCAAATTCTACCTTTTCCGACCCCTGTTTGAGAACTAAATTATACTTCGTAATTTTCATCCACGATTTTTAAATGTTCAATCCAGGTTTTCACTACCACATAGATAGAATCAAACCATATTAGGCCCCCTCAACTATGATGTCTATTCAGTTGGCATTTTATGGAATTTTTTGTCATTTCCAAGGAGGTATTTTAGTCATTCCACACTAAAAAATATGGTTCCATTGAATGCGTTTATTGAAACTTGAGAATAATCTTGAATAATTTAGTATTTGATGCAGGGGTGGCCCTAAGAGGGTGCAACATGGGCGACCGCCCTAGGCCCAAGAAAATAGGGATAAAAAATAGGCCCAAAAATATTTCTTTGTATGTTGTGCGAGTAAGTTTTTTTTTTTTACATTTTTAAGCTCAATTAATTGGCTCAAGGTTTAATTTTTAAAATAAATATAAAGTGGCACGCCTCTCTTAATTCTCTTCGGATCTCTATGATTTATTATCCTTTTAATTACAAAATTACTAAGTTATGTTAGACCTCCCAAGTCCAAAACTTTCAATTCCAAAGCTCATCCAAATTGATTTGTTATATCCAAATTTCAATATCAACAAGTGTAAAGAACGTTGCAAAGCGGTGAATGGCTGATGTGAAGCGGGAAGAGCATGGGGCGGGACGGGCTTGAGCCCACCTTCATGGGCTGGCTGCGAGCAATTTAATTAATTTTAATTATTCCTTTTATTTTGTTTCCTAATTTATTTTGTTTCCTAGTATGATTTAATTAGGACTTCTATTAATTAGAGGTTTCCTATTTCTATTTAGTTTCCTATTCAGTTTTGGATGTAAGGGTTATATAAACCCCTGCCTAGGCTTATTCAAATCAGGCATTAATAATATTGGTTTTAGCTATTTAGATCTGGGCAACGGATCCAGCCGTTGATTATTTTGGGCAACGGGTTACCCCGTTGATTTTATTTTTCTGTTCTTATCAATTGGTCCGACCTGCCGGATCCCGTCCCGCCAAGATGACGAGATCTCAGAATGATCGATTGACAGAGCTGGAGAAAGAACAAACTCGTATGAGAGTAGAAGTGACCCGGATAAGGGCCGAACAGGCAGAGCATGGTGGCAAGCTGTCAGAGATCATCGCCTCACTAGCGGCGTTGACCCAGGCGATGGTCCCGCCGGTCACACCGAAGAAAGTCGCGGATGACGTGGGTCGAATCCCGACAACCGAGCTGCATGGAGAAGGCGTGCTGAGCAATCCAACTATAACGCTGCTTCCGTCGTTCGATGGGGGAGACCCAATTGGGTGGATCGCTCGGGTAGAGCAAGAGTTCGAATTACACAACACTTTACCGGAAAAGAAAGTGGCTGCCGCGATGGTAACTATGGAAGGAGGAGCGCTTTACTGGGTGACCTGGATGAGATCGCGCAGGCCCGAGATGACTTGGGCAGATTTCAAGCAAGCCTTGGTGGACAGATTTGATTCTCGATTTCAGGGGAATAAGTATGAACGATTGTCCGGAGTTAGGCAAATTGGGTCTATAGAAGATTACAATATCTTGTTTGTTCAGCTAGCAAGCCAAGTTCTAGGGTTACCCGATGAGCACTATTTGGGATATTACATGAGCGGTCTTAAGGAGATAATCCGAAGCTCGCCGCGATTGCTCTGACCAAACAACCTGGAGATGGCTATGGAATTAGCTCGCGAAGTGGAGTATAATCTGTCCGTCCAAAGTGGATAAAGTGGGAGCCTGAATTATCATTCATCAGGGGTACGTTGTAGCAGCCTTTTAAGGCAAACATAGGTTCCCCGTTGACTGCCATTGGTGGCAGCTTACAGGGTTCGGAGGGCAGCTTTGCGAAAGATAGTGGACAGCCTCCGGGGATGAAGTCAGGGTTGTCTGGGCAGCCTACGACACGCTCTCAGTTCACTCGACTTCCGCCGAAAGAGTTTGCAGAACTACGGGCGAAAGGATTGTGCTTTAGGTGCAAGAAACCATTTACACCAACACATGACTGTCCCTTTAAGCAGCTGCGGGTAATGATAGCTGAGGAGGATGAAGAGTTGGACCTCAAGCAGCATGAATTCTGAGAAATAACCGGCTAGCAAAAGGTCCCGGAAAGAGAAGAAGGATATTTTCAGGTCTATACTATGTCTGGAAATTTCAGTTCCCGATCCGCGAGTTTTCAACCTTGAGGACAAGGTTAATTTGAAGGAGGATGGATTGATATGAAGCGGGAAGAGCATGGGGCGGGACGGGCTTGAGCCCACCTTCGTGGGCTGGCTGCGAGCAATTTAATTAATTTTAATTATTCCTTTTATTTTGTTTCCTAATTTATTTTGTTTCCTAGTATGATTTAATTAGGACTTCTATTAATTAGAGGTTTCCTATTTCTATTTAGTTTCCTATTCAGTTTTGGATGTAAGGGTTATATAAACCCCTACCTAGGCTTATTCAAATCAGGCATTAATAATATTGGTTTTAGCTATTTAGCTCTGGGCAACGGATCTAGCCGTTGATTATTTTGGGAAACAGGTTACCCCATTGATTTTATTTTTCTGTTCTTATCAGTGGCTCAACGGTTTGTTAAGAATAGAAGCGAATCAATTGAAGAGCCCAAACAATGGTCGGTGACAAAAAAAAAACTTCTTCTTTCAAGGTTTCAAACAATCCACCCGTGATCAATAAATTATTCTTGATAAAATTGGTGAATCAATTTGGGATAAAGAGAGAAAGATAAGAAGATTAGAAAAAATAGGGTTAAGTTAGAATAGATAGATGGAAAATTTTGTTTTTGTTAAGAAATTGAACCTTGAATGTTCCGTGAGAAACGTTTTTAAGTAATGTTTTTCTTTTTATGTGATACTTGTGTTGTTACTTTTCATCAAATATGTAATTTAAATAATAATAGTAATAATAATAATAAAATGAGTTTTGTTTTTATTTAATGACCTTTCTTAGATAATTTCATTATAATTATTATTTTAAATAAATGTAGTTTATTATTTGTTTTGAATATAAACCCAAAATATTATATCGCCCAAAGGCCCTAAAATAGACAGGACCGGCCCTGATTTGATGCTCCGTATTTGATATCAGATTTTTTATCTAAATAATCTTTCAGAATAATTTCATCTCCTCAACCATAATATCCCGAAAGATCTTCCACATCATCAATATGATCTCCAAATAATCTCATTAATGTGAATGTCGTACGTAGGATTAAAAACTTTTGTATATTTCAAAATGAATCTGTTACATAATACTATTATTTTTTATTTTCTAAATAAGAATAACTATTGTTTTATTTTAGAATTGTCAAACTAAATATGGCAATATCTTTCAAACTCGACATTAATTACTTCTATATAACGTTAATTATAACTATAATGATTATGTCATTATGATAGTGATCAATATTAATATTACTTCATATCATTTACTAATAAAAGTAACAATTATCTGTAATTATTATAATAATAATAATTGATAGAATATATAGGCTTGCACTAATGAACCACATACTCATAGATAGATATGTGGCCTGAAATCATTTGGACTACCCACCTCGACATGTTCGCCTAGATGAGTGCCAACACTAACAAAAGCAAACAGAAACTAAAGAATCGGGCTACCAACGCATTTGATACACATCGATCCATACAAGCCCTCAGTCCGGACTCCTCATCATGAATCAACATAGACAAAAGGCTACTCAAGGAAAAGAGATCAGGGATGACGCCCCAAGCACCTCATCCTGGGACACCTCGTCCTTTACTCAATAGATCATTAATGAATGCCACAAGTCACATTTTGCCGCTCAACAAGGGTGTCGCTCAAGACTAGCTTATACATATATGTACATGTATTTCACCTAGCATTTATTACTAGTATAAATGCCCCCCTAGGACACACGTAAATGGTTCGCAACTCATTTTAATAGGAAATATGTTTCTCTCTCTACTCTCAGCTCATATTTTTCTCTAAATACCACTAACGTTTCACCGGTAAACTATCTAGATAAAGGCATATATCACTTTAGCCTCAATGTTCACACTTGGCTCCTCATCTAGTAATAATACCAAACAAAAAAGTCACTACGCCCCCCACCACAACTACCTTGGGAGCAAAACTGTAGGACCACATTGTCCTTTGAGCCAGGCATGTGGTCGATGGTATGTGGTCGATGGTATGTGATCAGTGCCCGCCCCCTCGTGGTGCAAGGGTTCTACCATAGGCGGGTTATCTTGGTCATGGTTCACAAATGAGATCTGAACCACAAAACAATTCGTGTGTGGAACATCAGTGTACACACCTCTATTTTCCAAAAAAGAGTTTTCCTCTCAACCTGAAGGAGTGGAGGACTACACCTCAGATAAAACTAAAAAGCGCATAAAAGTTGAAATCTATGAAAACCCTAGTTGTATTGGGCTTAGCTCATCTGTGTATAGGATCCCTAATGCTCTAATATAGCTATAAATGGAGCTACTTGTATAGCATTTCAATATGAAGTATAATGAATATAAACTTATATTTCACATGATATAAGAGCCAATATAGCAAATATAATTAGTTAGTGCATGTTATAGTCTGTCTGCCGACCAGAAATTCTGACGTGAATAGTGGTCGTGGATGTCGTGCTTTGGGTAGTGGTATATATCTACTGTCGTCTTCAACGCAACTTCGCGACTAACCGCCTTGAAAATCATCGTTGCTGAATCACCCACGTGCTGCCATGCGCCGCAGCAGTTCACATTTATTGTTGTACGTTTTTACAAGACTCTCTCGTTCCACTCATTCACCGTTGACACTGCCAACCACCAGAGGATCCTGAGATTTCGGCGACCAGAACGGTATAGTATATTATCACCGCCGACTGACTACGCACCACTGCTTATGCCTCTGTCACCGACGCCGCCTGGTTCTGGTGTCATCCACACACCACCGCTGGGCCGTGTGCACTGCTTCCACTGTTACTTTGTTTCGTCACTCCCAGAGAGAGGTTGGTTTTCTTCCTCCCTGATTTTCCATTGTTCATCTTCTCAACAGCTCTAAGTGAAGGTCTTGGTCAACACAATCAACACACTCCAGCTGTTGCCTTGGGGAGTTACTGCTGCACCACTTTTATTTTTATTTTTAACTTCTGCTACATCCTGAGAGAGAGAGAGAGATAGAAGGAAAAAAATAAAAATGTGTTCTTGTTTTGCTTCATTTGCTTCGAGGCCTAATGGAGGCACTAACAAAGGATACACACGAAGCAATTAACTGGCTTTGTTGCTCGGGGGAGTCGGGTTTCATGTGAAGATTACACATTCGTTATATGGTTTGAAACGATCTCCACGTGCATGGTTTGGGAGGTTTAGTGTTGTTATTCACGGATTTGGAATAATTCAAAGTAATGTCGATCATTCTATATTCTAGGCGATAAATGTATTTATCTTGTTGTGGGCTCAAATCTTAAACCTGTGAGTTTTCATGTTTAAAAATGTTGCATAAGAGTTTCCTTGCCAATCATTCTAAGTGTGCTACATCAAGAGAGATTTTTTAGAAGGATTGATAAGGAAACTATTATGCAACATTTTTAAACATGAAAATTCACATGTTTAATATATCAAAGTTGCATTAATGAACTATTTAGACAAAAAGGTCAAATAAAGTTTTCTACTATTATAAAATCGTCACATAAGGTCATGCACTCAATAAAAGGTATATTTAGCCAAACATGCTTAAATACAGGGAATTAATAACGACGCATAAGCTAAAATCTAGATTAGAAGGTTGTCAACACGTTGTTAGGACTCAATTGATTGCTTTTTAAAAGTAGACGTATTGACACTTTGTTGAGTAGATGTCCTTATGTGAATATTCGGTAATAGTAGAAGACCTTATTTGACTTTTTTCTTAACTATTTAATACTCGCATAGTCATATAAAATTAGCTACTCCTTATATTTTATGCGGCTAAAGGGTCAAATAGGCTCACGAACTAAATTAAAAAATGCAATTCACCCCTTATATAAGAGGCTCTGTTCGGCCGTCGCCAATTGGGGAGGTTCCCAGTGGAATTTTTTGATGATTTTTTTGAGAATTTTCTTCTTTAAGTCTAGTTTACTCATACCGAATTTAAGCTAGAAATTCAATCGGGAAGGCAGTCAAATGAATTCTTGAAGATAACTGCGCAGTACATTTCAGGAAATCATTTTACTGTCTTCCCAGTTGAATTTTTATTTGCAATTTGGTATGGATAAACTAGATTAAATGAAGAAGATGCTAAAAAAATTCATCAAAAAATTCCACCAGAAACCGCCCCAATTGACGACGGTCAGACAAAGCCTCCTATATAAGGGGTGAATTGTACTTTTTAAGTTAATTCGAGAATCTATTGGACATTTTAGCCTATTTTATGCTGATGATTTACTTTTTCTTGTTTTTATTACATTTGTAGTTGTTACTATAAAGTAAGTTTAATGTGAAGTGCATGAGTTTCATGATTAATTAATGCTAATTTGGTGAGTTAAACAGTTAAATTTTGACTAAATGTGTCGTACATGTAAACATTGTAGATATTTATTCTTTTCATTCTAATTCTCTTCATTCCTAAATAAGGATATTTTCTTTTGGACTGTTTTCAGTCCCTGACCAGACCATATCAGATCAGACCAGACTTAACTTCCGTAGTTATAAAATACACAAGGACCAGACGTTTACCGGACTAGACCAGTTCAGACCAGATCAGACCAGACCAACAAATTTCAGTCCAAAAGAAAACTTCCTAAAACTTCAATTGATGCGACATGGAAAGCAAGACCAAATTGTGAGCTACTCCATCCGTCTACTCCTTTTTTTTTGGAATATTCTTCTAAACCTATTATGATATCTGCTCTTGTCAATGCCAATATCCTTGATTGGGATAAGACTCGAACTTGCGACCTCCACTCTGGGAGATCAGCAGTGATGCCATCAGACCACAAGGTACTTGGCATTTGTTGTCTTTTTTTATTCATTAATATTGTATCAGATAATGTTCATGTAGTTCTAAGCACGTTTACTATATTCTTACTTTAATTATCAACTCAATATCAATCATGTGAGCTTACTTTTATTAATAATCGTATGGCTCTCTTACGCACCGGGACGAAGGTAGTATATTAATTATCAATTCATTATTATCTCTCATTTCATTTCGTACTCGCTCTGTCGCGCTAAGGATATCTCATTTTTCTTTTTTATCCGTCTCACTAAGATGTTTTCTTACCAAATTTGTTAAAGTTTGTGTGATTCTAAATTGTCCTTACTATATAATTATTACTATCAATTCAATATCAATAATATAAAATCATTTTTTATTGATACCTACGTCACCTCATCTTCTACCAATGTTAGAGGGATGAAGGTAGTATATGATACATTTTCCTCTTAATAGCACGTTTGGTAACCCTCATATTAAGTTTATCAGACTTCTTAGCCACCATTTTTATCAAACACATAATTTTTAGTTTCACAGGTTAAATTACGTAATAGTCAAAATAAGTAAGTTGAAGTTATTTTTTGGTTGATTTGAATAAAGTTATGCTAGAAGATCATTTTAATCATTTTCCATATATTTTTTCCTTCATTTTATTAAAAAATATAATTTAATATTATTTAATCATAATTTAACAGATTCGATCAATACAACTATAACTTCCTCAAGTTTAGCGGATTCAAGTGATTCACTCAAATTCAATGTTACCATGCAGGGTCTAAGTTATTCAGAAACTATGTGGTAGGGTAGATATGTGTAGCATAGGAAAGCTAAGCAGTCTGAAAATGAAGAAAAGAGAAAAATAATGAAAAAGAAGAAAAAGTATAAAAAATATATAACTGGAATATTTTTTTTAACAAAAATATGACTTATAATTAAGAGAGTCTTAAGTTACTATAGATGAAATGCCAAAGTCTTTTAAATGTATACAATTAAACAAACATAAGTAACTATGATTAAACGGGAAAAAAAAAGTTGAAATTACTTTTTGGGCTGTATTTGATGAAGTTACTGTAGAAGATCATTTTAGTTATTTTCACACAATTTTTCTTTAGTTTATTAATAAAATATAAATATAATTTTTTCATAAATCAATGCAATCAGCCAATCTACTCACTTCAACTAAAACTTTATAAATTTCAGTAGAATTAGCTAATACGGCCCATTTGGATATTACCAAACACGCTCTAAATATAAGTGAGCAAGAGGAATGCGTTTAAGAGTTTTAGCCTAAGCTAACTAGTCCAATTATATGAGTTTTGGAGCTCAAAATGTGGGGCGTTTGGTGAGTGATTCCACATATTGTGTTGGGTTGAAGGATCTGTTTCCATTGGAAAGGAAGTAGTTAAATTATTGGGATAAGGTTCAAATTGGACATTATGGTTTCATCAGAATCTCATATTGGACACTAAGGTTTCAAATGGATCAAATTAGACAATATGATTTCATATGTATTTCGTGTTGGACACTAAAGTTTCATAATTCATAGTTTTTGGACACTTACTTATATTGGATAAAGATCAAATTGGACACTCACTTATACTTCATCTGTCCCCGAAAGAAGTTCTCAATTTTCCTTATATGGATGTCTCTGATTTAAGTTCTCATTTCCTTAAATGGAAAGTTATCTACATCAAAACATTGTCAAACAGTGCAAAACAGTGTCAAACAGTGTTGAAACAGTGTCAAAACAGTAAAAAATAAGTTTACTTGCATAAAAGTGTGTGAAAGTCAATGGGGAACTTCTTTCAGGGACGGAGGAAGTATTGAATTATGAAACTTTAGTGTAGGGGTGAGCATTCGGTCGGTCGGTCAAATAACCGACCGATAACCGAATAACCGATGATACTTTTTTGCTATCATAACCGACCGATAACCGACCGAAAACATTACGAAAACCGACCGAAAAATGTCATTCGGTTTCGGTCGGTAACCGAATAACCGACCATAACCGAACTTGGAGATTTTTTAAGAGTAAAATTTTCAGATAAAAGCTTTTAATAATTTAACACATTGCCAGAATATCAAAAATACAAAATACAAAATTGTAAATCTATCACCATTCCACCATTGTTCATGAGCTCGCATCAAGACATTCATCTCTTTTCAATATTCAATAATGCAATCAAATACGGAGAGTATTACATGCAAGATACAAACTAAAGGTAATTGAAGAAGGTAATTAGATTGAGACGAGGATATGGGCATTGCTCTGCTGCTTCACTTCATCGGAGAGGTCTGTGATGTGAGCAATTGAAGAAATGAGTTTGGACTATAAATTGAAAAAGAGAAATCGGATTGCCTTTGGATCTTCGTATAAGGCAAAATTACCTTTGCTAGTTTCTGGACTCTGGTGATGCAAGGTTAGCCGCTGAAGTTTACGCAGTGGAGAATCGAGAACAGGGGTTTAGCGATTAATGTTTCTATTTCCCTAATAAGGTTTGCCGGTTCAAATGTTTGGGCCAGAGCCGCTAACTATAACTGGTTTGGGCCTATTTTAATATAAAAGGGCTATTTTTATCATTATAGCCTTATTATAATATCGGTTATCGGTCACCGACCGAAACCGAATACTCAAAACCGCTAAATAACCGAATAACCGAAAAACCGATATTTTTTTACAAGTAATAACCGATAACCGACCGATAACCGATTTTTCGGTTCGGTTCGGTCATCGGTTTTCGGTTACGTCGGTTTTTTCGGTTATTTGCTCACCCCTACTTTAGTGTTCAATATGAGATACATATGAAATCATAGCGTCTAATTTGGTCCATTTAAAATTTCACTGTCCAATAAGAGATTTTGATGAAACCATAATGTTCAATTTGAACCTTATCCCTAAATTATTTACCTATCCGTTACAATTTACACATCATATGAAATTAGGAATTGAAGGACAATATGGTTGTTTTTTATTCACCATAGATTTTTACTTTCTGTTGCCACCATTTAACTTTTGCTCACTGACAAGAGGAATACCTGCACATGCAAATTTCCTCACGCACGCACGCATAGTTAGCTCCAAACACAACCCACCCACCCCTACCCTATATATGCATACAAAAATATACATACATCACCCTAACCCCTCCCCTCTCCCTCTCTATCTCTAATGTAGCTAGATAGGCTTATGAATATGATAATAAGAGAGCCGCAGTAGAGTACCATCACAGAAGATGAATCAGACCAGACCTGCTTGCAGTAGATCAGCTGCACAGATTTACGATCATTCATTTTTTCCTACCCCTAACTTTTTTCTTTTAATAATTGTGCAGTTTTAAGTTTTTTGAAATAAGTGTTTTTTTTGTAGTGTTTTAAATTTATGGTAGTGTTCGATGAAATAAGTGTTTTTTGTTTAATACTTTCTCTGTTCATTAAAACTTTGTCAAGTTTGACCAACACGATGATTAATAAAGTAAAAACTGTGTGGTTGATGTTTGTGCAGAGTAGAGAGAATTAATTTGAATCACAAATTCTTTACTTAAAAGAAAAAGTGACAAAGTTAGCTACTCACGGACGATTTTCTCACCTACATGTCCAACTAGGAAAGTTCCCCTTTTAAGGATATTGGTACGTTAGATAGTCTAAGCAGCGTTAGTAAGACATTAAAAAAAGAAAAGTTGACAAAGTTTTAAGGGACGGAATGGAGTAGAAAAATTGAAAAACAGTTAAAGCACTTCTCAACTTGCTTCCCACTTTTAATTTTTAAGTGCTTAATTTAAGCATAAGTTGTTACTTGAAAACAAAATTTCAACATTTTTAAAGACAAAAGCTGAAAAGTTATTTTTTAATTTCTTGCAAATACTCTCTAAAATTAGACTAAGATCCTGTTTGAAAATCACAAAACCGGTTAAATTGGCTGATTTTGCTGAAACTTAAAAAACTCTGTTTGAAGTGGCTGGATTGACTAATTCCACTTATTTGTGTACAAATTATATTTAAAATATATTTTATTAGTAAAATATACAAAACGTTATACTACGTATGAAAAATAGGTAGAAATGGCCGTCTAAAGTAACTTTAGCCAATACATATAGACTCCGTTTGGTAAATAGCGTTTTGCCCAATCCGCTAATTTATTTGAACTACAAACCGCTGCATTTTGCAGCGGGTAGACATCAACCCGCTAGAAAACAAACGCAGCCATAGTCAGAAAAGTAACTCCAACAAAAATTACGTATTTGGTGAAAAAATTGTCTGATAACCCGAAAAACATGATTACCAAACAAGCTCTAAATTCCCTAAATATACTTAAGTTACTGAACCTTTAGCTAATACTCCCTCCGTCCCCCTAAGTTTGGGACGGAGGGGTGTGGTGTGGTTTTTAAGAAAAAGTGGAATTGTGTGGTTGATATTGAATTGATAAAGTGTAAATAAAGTAAGAATGAATTCTAACCACTCAAATGTTACCAAATATGGTATGAGACAAACTTAGTGGGACGGACGAAAAAGGTAAAACGGGACACACTTAGGGGGACGGAGGAAGTAATTAAGATGTTTTGTGACTACCAAATTGACTGAATTTTTTGAAATTCGATAAAATTATATTTAGAATTTCATATACTATTAAAAATGAAACGAAAGGCTAAATTTACAATCTTCAATATTTACAATATTTTTTTTTCCCAAAAAAAAAAGTGAAAAGTAACCTTCCAAAATAAATTGTCACTTATCTTTCTTGGTAAAGAATCTTTGAATTGGTTCATTGCATTTCTTACACATTCTGACACATTTCTTTCTCTTCTGCACAACTCCCCACCGGGTATATGAACTTTTTTTCAAATCTTTGTTTGATCTTGTTCCTTTGCACATCTTTTGGTCTTTAGGATCCATTCCTTGATCCTTTGAGTGCATTTAACCTCTCCTATGCTCAGAATAATCCTAATCTAGACAATTTACACAAATTTAAATAAACTAAAACATTACACCAAAAGTGTGTAATTTCCAAACTAACGAATCACAAAACTAATTAAAAACGTACAAATACAATCGGAAATTACACGAATATCAAGGTCTCTTGATGGATTGTACTATCGGAGTGTAGCACATGTTTGCGGACAGAAAATAAAGGAGAAGAAGATGAAGTCGAAGATGGAGTTGAAGGCGCTGGACGTCTTCACCATTCACCGGAGTTGAAATCGTTGGTTTGGGGATGTCAATCGATAGTCTGGTCTGATCGGAGTTGAAATCACTGGTTTGCAGATGAGAGGAGGAAGAAGTAGTTAAAATTGATAGTCTGGTGCGCATGTGCGGCGAGAAAATGAACGGGTCACATTTTTGGGAAAAAATAGATTTGTCATATATTTGGAATTTGAAAAGGTAAAAGTCATAAACGGGCCATTTTTTCTATATAATATATTTTCCTAATAAATTAAAAACTTATACTCTCTATGTCCCATATATATCTTCGGTTTTGACTGAGCACATGTTTTAAGATAGTGGGAATTGTGTGGTGGAAAGTTGTGTAGAGTAGAGAGAAATGTGTAATAATGTGTAAGAATGGTTGTGAATCACATATTCTTTACCAAAAGGGGAAAGAGGAGATAAATTTGAGACGGGTCGAAATGGAAAGAATGAAAATAATTATAGGACAGAGGGAGTAGTTTCTATTAATTAACAATTGCACATTTTAGCAAGATTATTTCGTATTATTCTTATTATGACTACTAAAAACAAAATCAAATAGAAAAGTAACTTCTGATTAACTTGTCATGATCACTACACATATAATAAAAACTACTCTAAATATGACTAAAACATACTCTGATACCCCTCCACCCCTTTTAATTAGTCAAATATAACTTTTGAACGATTATATATTTATACGCGGTAATACTGATAATATGAAAATATTATTTTTAGAATATTATGGAGTATTATTTAAGTACAAATTTATTAAGTTTTACATAAATATAATACTTAAAATAATAGATCATTTTTTTTCTTTTTTACTGAAAAAGTAAAAAATGTCATAATAATAGGGGACAAAGGTAATATATACTAGATACTTCATACTATCCTCCGTTTTTTAATCGCAACATATTGAATTTTACACTATTCACATGCTCTACTTTGACAACATTTTATATTATTATTTTATGAAAATTATTATTTTTAAAATATTGTTCAATTTATCACATTACAAATTTTTAAATTTATTTTTATTTTTTTTACTAATAGAGAATAAGATATATTTACGGACAAAGATGTGTGTTGACAAATGTGAAATGTTGACTGTTGCAACTAAAAAAGAATGAAAGAAGTATATATATAATATATATTCCACCTGTGATCTGTATAATATATACTACATTTGTCATATGTCCCAAACTAATCTCATATGCTCCATATGCAATCGAGAAAAAGGGAAAATAAATCTTAGAACTATTACTGGTTCTGCATTCAAACCCCTGAACTGATAGACTTCCAAATACATTCTCAACTCATTGAAAATTGAGCAACCAAAGCATTTTTTACTTGCTGGTGCAGGTAAGAATATAACTTTCTCATGAGAAATTAGCAATCACTGCAGTTAAAAAGATTTGATTACTTAATTTTCAATGAATTAAAGGATGCAAGTTTTCGGTGCAACAACCTAATTGCATAAGGGAAATTATTATTGACCTCCCTCGAGGTTTCACATATTATCATCTAGCACCCTGCACTATTAAAAATATACGCTTACCCCCCTCCCTATCCTTTAATGAGAGTTTAATGACTCTTGATTACGTTTAGCAAAAGTATAAATTTAGTTTTATAAATTTACTCACTTGCAGATATTAAATCAGATAATTTATAAATTTACCTGTATTAAGAATCGTTCCACCCAAAAGTACTTTTTGCAGGAACACATACTTTCCGGTGAAATAGCCCTCATCATTGACAAGTTTATTAGATACATGACTACATCTACATGTGAGTAAAGTTATAGGACTAGTATCAGACACAATCGAAAGGCACAAGCTTAAAACAATAAATTTCTGTTACTTTTAAAAATTTGAAAATATATCTGAAACTGTAGAAATATTAGTGAAACTTTTCTAACGAGGGAAAGATGCACAATTGCGAAGAATGTTATTTTATACCTAAAACAAATGTTGGTGAAGGACTTTTAGAAGACCATTGTTACCTATTGTAAATTTATATGAAAAATACTTACTTTTGTGGTTCATATTAGGGGAGGACAATGCCCGGTCTCGAAAATGGCAGATTTTATAATTAAGATATTAGGTCGGGAGCGAGACCAGACCGGTGAAAAAGAGGTCTCAGGCCTCACATTTTAGGACCTGGATTGGAGCCCGTGTTTTGACCCCGTTCATTTGTTCATTAAAACCATTGAGAACATTTTAAAATAGGTTATAGTCCATTTAAAAGTTGAAAAATAGGTACTCCGTAATTAAAAAAAAAAATTAAATTATCGGGAGCAAACCTAGACCAATTAGTAGATTGGAACCAAAGATAAGGTCATGGGTCACCCTAATTATTTAGCACTAATCAGTTCGAGTGAGGAATCCGTCCTAAGCTATAATGTCTTTACTAGTATTTTATATGTGAACATGTTCATATTTTGTCAAATATTAATTTACAAGTCATTACTATACTTATAACGATCATCAGTGATAACAAAGAGTGCCTAGTCGTCTAGAGTGCGTAGTGAGAATTTTCTTGCATTCAATTTTAATGGTAAAATCGAGTAGATAGTAAACTTCACTTTTGAGTCGGTTTGATTCATTTAGGTTGATTTGTTTCAATTTTTGACAAATGTAGCATATTTTGATCATTTTCAATTGAGTAAATTTACACTTCACAAATTCAAAGGCATAAAACGAACTACCTAGAGTGAGGTCAGTTTTGATCATTTTTTATTTTGTTCGACTTCTGATAAAAAAGGCTTTAGCATGAATAAATTTATTAATTGCCTGACAAGATTTATAATTGAGTAAAACTACAGTATTAAAAGTGGGCTTAACAAAAAATTATGAAATTTTAACAATAATAATTTTCTCTAAATGTATATTAAAAGTTATTTAATCATCATTAAAGGATAGAGAGACGGGTAAGAGTATATTTATGATAGTATATAGGTGCGATTGATAATGCATCAAACCTCAAGAAAGGTCATTGATAATTCCAAAGCTTCGTTTGACACTCTTTTCATCTGTCCCAAAACAACTTGCGTGCGTGCTATTCATTAAAACTAAGTTTTTTTTATGGTGACAACTCCGGTACCTTTTTAAAAAACGGGGTACCGTACCTACTGTTCATTTGATTGGACCACATCACTTTATCATTTTTAATTTAGATTTAAATAATTCAACTGCTACATTCTCATTGGTCCATGTGGACAAAGGTATGATACCTTATGGGTACCATAGAATCTAGCTTTTTTTATACATGGAAAAGGATTCATTAAAACTAAGTGGTCCATATTATTATTTCTCATTTTGAATCTCTCACCTTCACTCATAGCTCCTGCTATTAAGTCAAGACAAGAGTGAATTATACCGAGTACAAAGAATGTATAGTATCCTACTTTACCACTATACTCCGTATATTCCTATAATCTGATAATCAATCCCCATGCATCAAGTGTCTCTATATATTAGCCCACAATCTCATGCATTCCTTAGCTAAGCTAAGACCGCAACCTTTAACTTAACATATACCCTACCCCACTACCAGTGTGTATATATGTATAGATACACATTGTATACGTACAGTAATATAAATACAAACACAATATATGGAAATGGCCAACCCGTATTCCTCGTTTATCTGAGCTCTGAACTTCTGCGGGTTTAGGTATTTAACTTTCTATATATTCTGGCCCGCCTCCTGTCCACAATAAAGATTTGATTTTTGGTTTAAATACCCCTTGGCCTGTCCTGCATTTTCTCCCACTTCTCCACGCTTCATTTCGTTAAGCTACAGACCACACGAACGCAGAGCAGATCAAATTTGATGAACATGGGGGAAAGCTACCTGGCCGGCTACCAACGTCTGGAATGCGGCGGCAACGGCGGCGGAGGAGACGGCGGTTCTCTCCCGCCTGGTTTCAGGTTCCACCCGACAGATGAAGAGCTCATCACTTACTACCTCCTCAAGAAGGTTGTCGACGGCTCCTTCTCCGCCAGGGCCATTGCCGAAGTTGACCTCAACAAATGCGAGCCGTGGGAGCTACCTGGTACGGGGCGGCCGGAAAGTCGAGATTTTAGTAACCCATCATTTTTTTTAAAGAATTTTACTGACCCATCATTTTTTTGAATGGATTTTACAAACCCATTATTTACTTTTTCTTATAATTATTGCTAATTGTGGTTCTTGAATTGCCGGCGGCCGGCGTGCAGAGAAAGCAAGAATGGGGGAGAAAGAGTGGTACTTCTTCAGTCTCCGGGACCGGAAGTACCCGACCGGGCTGAGGACGAACCGGGCGACGGAGGCGGGTTACTGGAAGGCCACCGGAAAAGACAGAGAGATTTACAGCTCCAAAACGACGACGTGTGCTCTGGTTGGGATGAAGAAAACCCTCGTCTTCTACCGGGGGAGGGCTCCCAAAGGTGAAAAGACGAATTGGGTCATGCATGAGTATCGTCTTGATGGCAAGTTTGCCTATCATTATTTCTCTCGAGCCTCTAAGGTATGTATATATCATTAGTAAACAGTTTTTATTAAGGTTAATTAATATTTACTAGTATAGTTTACTCCATCCTTTTGGTCTTTTAAGTATAAATCATCAAAATAATATGTACTCCATCCTTTTATAAACTTCATAATTTGATTTATTGTCATGCTCACAATTATTACTTCCTTTTAAATACACTAGTATATGCAATAAAATAATGTCAGACTCTATATTTACGTAAAATGAATTTGGTTTACATACTTTGACCTCTATAACTTTACATACTCTTAACTATTAATCATAACATGTTATTTTCAATTTTCAAATTTAATTAATCATGATCATATACTCATAATAATTTTGGTCATTCTTTTACAACGTATATCTTAGTTTAAGTTCAGCAATTTTTTAAGAAAACCTCTAGTAAAATTCAGAAAGAGTGATAATTTTCGAAAATTACGTGTACACTAAGAATATTGGTCGAAAATATATACGAAGTACACAATACAAGATTCGGTATTTATAAATTTTTTAATAAGTTGACATTGTAAAACATTCACGTACCTGTTGTTATAATCGTATTACATTTTATAATTACGTAAAAATCTTAAATGACTAAAGTTTGACTCTATCAAGTTTTTATCTCTGAAAGTCAAACATGAGCATAATCATGGAATGATAGATTATATTTAGTCCAGCTAGAATTAAAGAATCTACGGAGTATTAAACAAATTATTCGAAAGAGTTATGACGTTATGAATTACTCCAATAGTCAAACTTTAGTGTAATTATTAGATGAGGTAGTATATTCCGTACTATAATTATGAAAAGGTTGATTGTAGGGTAGTCTAAAGATATCATACATTTGCGATCAATCAGAATAATGCAGTTGAATTATTTAAATTTTAATTTAAAATGATATATTGATTTGAATCAATCAAGTGAATTGTGGGTATGATATTCCATTTTTTAATAGGCACCAGAGTTATCATCGAATGAAAAACTTATTTAATGAATATGACTATTTAAGTTCAAAATTTGAACATAAATTAATATGATTTCATTACTACTAGTCTTTTGTAAAGTCATTTTTAGTTTGGTCAAAGTAATTACGGAGTACAAAGTAAAAACGGAGTACAAAGTAATTACTTCTATTAATAATACCATAGTAAGAGAACTTGTTGTGTCTTTTCTAGTGACTTGATGTGAAACAATTTTTTATGTTCGTTCATTTCAATTGTACTGTATAATTAATGGTGATTAGAGTTGATATTTCAGGATGAATGGGTCATTTCGAGGGTTTTCCAAAAGAGTGGCGCCGCTGCGGCGGCCACTAGCCTCGCCGGTGTCGGAAAGAGGAGACTACCCCCGGGCCGTATCAACCTCTACCCGGAAGTTAGCTCTCCCTCCTCCGTCTCTCTGCCGCCGCTGATCGACTCATCCTGCATGTCCTACAACACCGCCACCTCCGCCTCTACGGCGGCAGCTGCGGCGGACCACGACATCTGCTCCTACGACGACGACGCCTCCGCCAAGGAGCACGTGCCCTGTTTCTCCACTTCCGGCCTCTTTGACATCCCAGCGCCGCCGCCGCTCGGGTCGTCCAACTTCACGCATCTCATTGACCAGTCAACTTCTCATCTCTCGTCGTCGTTGACCCGTTTCGGCATTCCAAGAGGCAGCAACGTCGGCGGCGGCGGCGGCGGCATGTCAGCGTTTCCCAGCCTGAGGTCGCTCCAAGAAAATCTGCAGCTCCCGTTCTTTATCTCCGGCAGTTCGACCCCGTTTGACGGCGGCAGCGCCGCCCAAATGGGCGGCGGAGGTGGGTACGCCTCTTTCCCGAACTGGTCCCAGCTGGCAGAACCCCAGAGAGTTGGCAACTCCGAGCTCGACTGCATGTGGACCTACTGATTGAAGAATAATAATTCAGCCAATTCCAAATCTCTACGTTTATTTGGTAATTAGGAATTAATTAATTATTTAGTTAATTAATCTCTTGAACTTCTATCCATCGAGGAGTATTAATTGTTATAATTATAATTAATTAATGTATTAATAAGGAAGACAAGATGGATGATTAATTGTGTGTGTGTTTTCATCGGATTAGATTATCGGAGACATTGTACGGCGGGGGCAGCCTTAATTATTAATGTGATGTTTGTTATTGTCCTCTTGCCTGGTAACCGTGTGCGTGATCAAAATATATGTCCGTTTGTTGATTTGTCTTTGCGTAAAAAAGAACATTGCATTTTGGATCTGCTATTTGTATTTATTGCGAATCCAATGGAGATGTATCTTTACAACTGATGATATGTAGGGTTATATATGATTAATGATAAAATAGCCTCTACCTGTTCTTTCTGGTGGAAAAACTATCACTCAAACATAATAGTAATCTCTTGAATGTGGATTTGTTATCTATATTATATTAATTGGATTGTAATTTTAGTTTGGTCTCTTTAAGTTTGAGTTGATTTGTTAGTTATCTTGTCTCTGTATTTTTTTTTAAATTTGATTGAAATTTGGTTTTTAAGTTTGATTTGATATGATTAATTAAATATGACATGGTTTGGTCAATTCTGGCATGATCTTGGCTATTGAGATTGAAGACAGTCTAAATAGAAATATTCTAATACTGATGTCTTTGATAACATTTTACGCCAAATCTAGCCTGGATCACAACTAACTTAGATTAGTAAGTTTTTTTTTCACAAAGTTGGATGGATAGGTTTGAATTATGAAAAGTTCATATTGAAAATATATTTTCACAATAGAATAAACAAAATGTTGTACTACATACAATAGAAAAGCCATAGTAGCTCTTTGAACAAATTCATCCAATTTAGTCAAATTCAAATTGTCTTACTTATTTTGATTATTAAGGGGGTGTCTGGAATGATTTTGCTTCTGTTTTTGTAAGTAGAAGCAAAACCAGAATCAGTTTTTAGAAGCTGATTTCCCTCAGTTTCTACTTCTGCACTTCCACCTAATTATTCCAACTTCTACTTCTGCTCTTTCAAGGAGCAGAAACAATTTTAAAAAAAACTTTGTAAATTGGAATGTCATAAATATTTTGCCCCTTCCTCGTAATAATGTAATGTATTTGTGGTTACTTTTATTTCACTTTTAGTCGTCACAAATTAGAGTGTAAATTGAACGTTATGGAACAATTCAAAGAGGGATCTCATAGGGAGTTTTGTGTCACAATTGAACTATGTAGGAAGATAGAAAATGGAGGTGGAACATTACTTCTGGTTTCCTGGGGAAATTACACCTAAGTGGTAGGGGCTCTGAGAAGACTGAAGTTTTCGTGTACTATACTTTCCCATATAGTACTTCAATTATTTAGTGTGGTACATATATTGCCGGCCAATTTTCATTCGAAAGATTAAAATAAGGTATTAATATGGGGTATGGAATTGAATGGTGCGTGTAGATAAAAAAAATATAGGGGATGAGATCTATTCTGATAGTAGATCGATCCCTAGTGTAGTTCAATAAATATATTGGTAATTATATGTTTAAAAAATGTTAAAAATAAGAATGAAGCATGCACAAAATTCACACACAGAACTTTGTATGTTTTATTCTCGAAACATAGTTGGAATGAACGTCCCATAATATAAAGTATTCTATGCAGATTTTGAAAGATACGTAGTGCAATTCAACCCAGAACTTTTTCTACCGCTAATCTTAATACCCGTAAAGTGCAATTCAATTTCGGCAGGAAGTAATGTCCAGTCAATCATCAGCAAATATTAAGATTAAACTGTAGTGTTAAAGTGATACTACGTACTAAACAAAATACTCCCCCGTCTCTAGATAAACTTTCAAATTTCTTTTTTCATCTGTTCCAAATTAAACTTCCATTTTCCCTTTTTGATAAAGATTTTGTGGTTCAAAACATTTCTTACACATTTCTATCTCCTCTTCACAACTCTCCACCACATAATACCCACTATTTTAAACTGTGTGCCCAGCCGTTTTGAAAGTTTTATTAAGGACGGAGGGAGTATAAGAGTATCTCCAATGCTAAAACGTGAACGGTGCATACGTGACATGAGAGATAACCAATTAATAAGTAATAAATAGAATATTTCTCTCCTTATTTGAAGGATCTTGCATCATTTTGGTAAGTTTTTCTTCACAGTGTCAATCATAATGTCTAGATGTAGACATTGTGTTTAACATTGCAGAAGAAAACTTACCAAAAACATATAAAATCATGGAAACAATGAGAGAGAAATGTCATAACTTCAATTTTTTTGTTTATCTCTCTCATGTCACATATGCAATGTGCACATTGTAGCATTGGAGATGTCCTAAAATATGTGCAACATACATAAACGTACAAAAACATCTCATAATGGTACTCTAGACATACTCCCTAAATTTGTTGATGAACTAAAACGAACCAGAAGTCCATAATCATAGTATTCATGTTAATATTGAAACATAACTAACAAAAAATTACAGAGTACTAAATATTTTAAAATGTAACGATGTTTATTCTATAGTCTATACGCTATTGAGCTAATAAAAATTCATGGTCATTGTAAAGATGTTGATTTTGAGGTTTGTCAACAAATAGAATCAAAACAACATTTTTTTCTTCATATTTTTTTTTTCATTTACAGAAAACAGAAAGTGATAGCCAATTTACCAATTAGGCCTGCCTTTTATTCAATCCCCAGCTTTAAATTGGATGGTTCTGAAGAGACAAGCATAATGCTTCTTGAAGAGACAAATGGAACCTCATCATGACGACGTCGTCAAAGCCCCCAACGTACTAAACAAACAATAATGAGTGGAGGGATTGCAATTTCAAAAATTCCTTTTTCAAACGTTCTTATACACATCAGTACACTTCCGTGACTGTGAGAGTTTTTTTTTGTATGTGAATACCAATCGACAGACAAAAACAAAAACTGGCTTGTTTTGTCTGTAGAATTTTCCACAGACAAAACAAGCCAGTTTTTTCAGTGAACTGGGATTCACAGACAAAAAACCTCTCACAAAAACGGAGGTATACTGATGTGTATAAAAACGTGTATACCAAGAATTTTGCTTGCATTTTTGTTCTAAATGGGCCGATGGAAGAGGCAATATCGGAGTTGGCAATAAGTAAGGGCACGAAATAGGGATAAAGTGGGCCAGCGGGCTGAATCACGGCAATAGGGGTCGCACGCCACAGTACAAAAGCTGTGTAGCTTTTTGGACTTTAGGAATGATGACAAATGGCCCAAATTGTGCACAGAAACTAATATTGCGGTTTCTGTGATATGGATGAGGAATATGCAAAAGTCCAGCCGCTAAAAGTTGCGTTACGAGTTTCCTCAAGTGGTCACAAATTAATCATGGTTCATGATGATGCGTATATATCCTTGCAGGACATACATCTTCAACACATTTTTGGTCAATGGGGAAAAAAGAACCCAAATACGGAACATTTGTTACTAATTAACGTTGAATTGATTGAAGTATGTATGTCCACATCCATGTATAATCGCTACATAGCAAACAACTATTTGGGTAACCTTTTCACAAGTTCGCATATTTTTTATCATCAAACGGGTCTCTATTCATATCAAAAGATTCAGGATTATTACATCAAGCAAAAGGAAAATAAAACTGACACCAACTGAAACTTCAACAACTACTAGTATGTTATACTTATACTCCTCCGTTCCAATTTTTTTTTTTGAACTCCAACAGATATCTATTACTTCCTCTGTGCCGCTAAGATTGTCCCATTTTACCTTTTCGGGAAGTCTCACTAAGATTGTCTCATACCAAATTTGGTAAAGTTTGTGTGGCTCTAAACCATTCTTACTTTATTCTTACTTTATCAATTTAATATCAACCACACAAACCCACTTTTCTTAATAATTGTGCCACCTTCTCTTGTCCCAATCTTAGTGGAACGGAGGTAGTAATTCACCAAATCATGCGCCAACAGGCTTACAATAGAGTCGGGAATACTATCATACCAACAATACTGATCCGAGATTGTCACGTGGGCTCTTGCCAAAGCATGGGCAACACGATTCGCGGATCGTTTACAAAAAGAGACAATAAAATTACTCTTATCTTTTAGTATATGCCTAATATCATTAAGAATCAGGAAAAGGCAAGAAGAACCTCCCTCATTTTTTAGCCCCTGGACCGCCGAGAGAGCATCTGTTATCACCTCCACATGTGACCAACCTGCCTCAGCTGCTCCCAACAAAGCATCCCGAACACCCATAGCTTCTGTTTCCACCACCGACCAACTAGCTGCTTCGGAGACACATTTGCATTTTCAAACATTTTTAGGAGGAACACTGTTTGGTACTGCATGTTTAGCACTGTTTGCACTGTTTTGTTTGCCAAAAAGGAAAATGTGTCTTTTATATAGGGACGACCCAAAAAGAAAAAATGTGTCTTTTATATTGGGACGGAGGGAGTAATCCCTATTAAAATCTCCCAATTACGAGCCCGTTTGGTGCCCCTGGTTGTATACGAACCGAATCGAGTCGAATAATGAGATTTTGTATGTGTATTTGTTTAATTTTTTCGAATATGAATTCGAATTCAAATATGATACGAACATTAATTTCGATTTGTATTTGTATTTGTTTAACAATACGAATAGTTAACGAATCATATACGAATATCGAATTGATTTGAGCATAGGTTAAATATTAGTCAAATATCATTTTAAAATAATTCTTTTTAGAATTTAAATGAATCTTAGTATTTTTTAAAATATTCTTTAAATATTAGTCAAATATCACATTAAAATAATTCTTTACGAATATGATACTCCGTATTTTTTATGTTGTAAATGCATGGTATGACATAATATGTGTATTTAGAATTTAAATTTAATGATTCAATGCATTTTTAGATGGTGCACAATATACTAAAGTGAATTAATTATATGATGATTAATAAATATAAATCTATTTCAAACTTTTTGGAATAAACACTAACACACACATATTAGAAATTAGACTTATAATGTGTGAAATAGTGTTGGACTCGGCCCGGTTCGGGCCCAGGCCTGGATTAGGCCCGGCCGGGCAAAAAAAAATCAGTGAAGCCCGGGACCGGCCCAGATGTTGACCGGTGCCGGTCCGGGCCGGGTCGAGTCCGGTTCTATTTTTTTCTTGATTATTTCATCCCCTACCTCCTCCATCCCCCCCCATCCCCCAAACCCGTCGGGAACACCTAACCTACCCAGCCTATTCAAACCCAGCCCAAACAAAAAAAAACGGGGAAAAAAAAAATAAAAAAAACAGGCCCGAACAGGGCCCGACCCGGCGGGTCCACATTTTAGCATACCCGGAACCGGCCCCGGTTTCATCCTTAAACCGGGCCTAGACCCGGAACCGGTACCTGGTTCCCGGGCCGGCCCAGACCCCAACACTGCTGGGCCGGGCAAGTTCCCGGGTCGGGTGGCCCGCACCGAGTCCAACACTAGTGTGAAATAAGTTGATAAGTGTATATATCAAAGTCAACCAACTCTAATTTTATTCTTCAAATGAAATACATAATTATTTGTATTGTATTTGAAAGACATTTGAATTAAAAATTTGTTTTGTATTCTTATTTATATTCTGGGTTATCCCAAATGGACTTGGAATCTGTATGAAAAATGTATATATGGGCTACACTTTAAAGGTATTGCTATCTTTTAAAAGTTATTATAGTGCTATTACTATTATCATTATTAATATTGATATAAATATTACGATTACCATTAATATTAATCGAATATATTTGATTAATATCCTAATCGAATACACCGATATTCTTATTTGTATTTGATAACAATTCGAATCAAATTTAATATTCTTATTTGTATTTGTATTTGAGTTTTCCGAATTCGAATCATCCTATACGAATTCGAATCGCGAATCGACACAAATTATTTGATTCATTTACAACCCTAAGCCTATCATCCAACTTTTTAATCAAACACATAACTTTTGATTTCGCGTGCTGAATTGTGTGATAATAAGAAAAAGTAAGGTTGAAGTTACTTTTCTAGCTATATTGGCTGAAGTTACTGTAGATGCCTATTTTAACTATTTTTTATATAATTTTTTCTTTATTTTATTAGTAAAATATATTTTAAATATAATTTATACATAAATTATCAGAATCAGCCAATACTGTCACTTCAGCCAGAACTTCAGAGATTTCACCAAAATCAATCGATTAAGCCGATTTCAGTGTTACCAAACAGACTCTAAGTGTTGATCTATAGAAGTTTATTTAAAGGGAAAAAGGTCAAATAGACCTTCGAACTTACATAAAAAAGGTCAAATAAGCATTTATATAGGAGGCTCTGTCCGGCCGTCGCCATGTGGGGCGGTTCCCGGTGGAATTTTTCGAGCATCTTATTCATTAAGTCTAGTTTACTCATACCAAATTCAGGTAAAATTTCAAACGGAAAGGTATTCAAATGAATTCTTGAATATAACTGCGCTTTTAAAGATCTTAACATATTACTTAAATAATGTTTATGTATGAAGTAATAAGTAAAGTTACTATGAACAAACGTGATAATCCTGTTGTGTAAAATTGAAAGCAATTTTTGTCGCTAACACTAATATAGTCTATAAGATGTGGCACTTTTAGTCATATACGTAGTACTAGCAGTGTACGCACTATGTGCGACTTGTGCCCAATGCATTTATTAATGAATTAGTACAAATGTTTAAGGCTTTAAGGGTACTTATTAATTAAGAGAGGAGTGGAAAATTAATTAGAATCTGTTTCTCACAATTTTTTTGTAAAAACCAAGAAGATAATTTGATAGAAAATATTTTGTTTTCATCAGTGATAGTTTTCTATTAAAACTGATAAGTAAAAAAAATGAAGCTGATTTTTCTTTAAACATTTTATTCATTTTGCTGTTTGTAGGTGCCTTCATGAATATTTGAATTTGACTTCAAAAACATGTAGTGGTAAAGTATGTGCTTGGAAAAAAAGGATCATGCTAACAATAAGGTTCAATTTAGAGCCAAAAACAGGATGCAACTTTTCTTTATTCGTTTAATTTTTTTATTAATAAAGATTTTGATTTTTTTTTAACTATATGGTTTAATTTCCATGTTCATTGTTTCAACAATTGATCACCACTTCATAAAAACAAAGTAACATTTTTGTTCTTGATGAATCATCTTTAGATTTCAATCCATTACAAACCATGTGTGTTGAATGAGATTTTGGTATGAATTTTGTATGAAAACCTATATATTTATATCGTTTATTCTATACTGTATTATTTGTGAATCCTTTCTAAAAGTTTTGGAGAGGATCAACTAATGAGGGATAAAGAAAATCCAATAAGAAATAGCAGAAGAGAAAGGAAGTGGATTTAAGGCTCACATACTTTATTTGTCTAACCAAGCATGTTTTATGTTTCAGCTTGAATACCATACTGTAAAAGTGGTGAAAAGATTAGATATTTCAATCATAATAGTAAGTTATTAAGTTGATTTGTCTTTGAATCATTTAATTATTTTTTATGCTGGTTAGTGTCTTCATGATCATTTTAGAACTTTTATGTATAAAACAGGGTGGTAGAATATAGCACAGCTCAATAACACATTAAAAAATTCATGTAATTTTCCCTGTTGATTTGTCTTTGCTAACTTTTGCTTCTATAAAATAAAATGTTTGCTCCAAGACATAAATTCTAATGTTTGGTAGCTTTTTTTTATCCTAATGTTTGCTAACTTCTGTAAAGTAGCAAAAAAAAACTCCGGTACTTTAGAAGTGAAAGCTTTTAGTATGTATAAAAGCGGATTTGTGAAAGCTTTTCTTATCATATCTTTTCTTATCATATCTTATGCTTTAAAAGTGCTAACTGTGTAACAGTAGTGGACAAGGACAATATCTTAGCACCAGATGACATAGCTTATGAAACATGATATGTGACTAATGTGAGAACTATACATCATAAGAAGCACTCATTTTTGTTATAAGATTTCAAAACAAACAACATCCAAACCTTATTCCCTTTTTTTTCAAATGATTTTGGGGTCGAAAAATAAGATAAGAAAAAAGATGAAAAATAACATATGATCATAGAATGATAAATAAAATAAAAGATAAAAGAAAGAAAGATAAAAGGAAGAAAAGAGATCAATCGTCCACACATATATGCACCCGCTACTTTGTCCTATCCAAAGTCATACTCTCATCCAACCAAAGAAGAAACATACTACCTCCGTCCCTAATAAAACTTCCAAATAGGTTGGGCTCACAATTTAAGATGGTGGGTATTGTGTGGTGGAGAGTTGTGCAGATGAGAGAGAAATGTTGTGAACCACAAATTCTATACCAAAAAGAAAAAATGGAAGTTTTAATTGGGACAGACGAAAAAAGAAAGTTGGACATTTATTTAGGGACGGAGGGAGTATCAAATCCAAGTTTGTTTGGATCTTCTCTTCCCCCTCCTACCTAGCCTGCATGTTCTCTCCAGCTCTCAACTCGTCTAACAGGTGCATCAGTCGATCTTCAACGCACATGACCAAAGCATCGCAATTGAGACTCTTGCAATTGTTGTAAGCCAAAACAAATGTAGAGTTGTTGAACTTTTCAAAATCGTCTGAATCATAACTTAAAGTAATTTCGAAAACCATTACTTAAGTGACCTTTTTTAGTTTTGTTATTTTTTTGGAGATATGCCTTCGTGCAATATTTATTAACGCTTACACAAAATACATTAAGAAGAAGTGGAAGAGAAAAAGATGAACTTTAGAGCAAAAATACATTAAAGAAGTAAAAGAGACAAGAACTAACTTAAGCAAGGATGGTATTTTGTTTCCGCCAGTATACCATGTACGGAGTAATTTTTAGAGTGGTTAGAAAATCTGTACACAAGGGGACAAATAAATGGAATTTTTATCTATCTTTTAATGTAAAAGTACAATACGGAGTAATAAGGAACATGGGCACATGTGATTACTGATTAGTAGCAGGTTCTCTGAAGCATGTTGAGTGAGTATTGGATATCCAATTAAGCAGTCAATTATGTTATGAGATTCCAAAATAAACTTCTAATTAAATACATTTTCACACTAACTCAAAGCACCAAATATAGAGATGTTGAATATGGAAAACTGTCTCTATAAAAGAAGTTTTATCATATGAAGTATTAACTTTGTAACTTAAGTGAATAAAATCATAACAAAGTTCAGTTTGAAATGATTAGTAAATGTATAGTTTCACTCAACTGCAAAATGTAAAAACTGTGATTATAATAAAAATCATAAAAGTACCTGGAGTCCTGGACATTATTAGTATGGTGTAGGCATTTTGTCACTTAATTACAATTTTTTTCTTTTGAAATGTAAGTTTTCATTGTAATGAGCAACAAAGTTGGATAAAATGTTTAAACATTATTTGTTGTAAAGAAAATAGAAGTGAGAACTTAAGATAAACCAAAACATGGTGTTTTACTTGGAGCAAAGAGACAGTGAAGTGTTCATTTTACATATGTTGACCTAACAAAGTATATATAAGTGGATATGTAAGAGGATTTTTGTCAAGCACTATGTAAGCGTTAAGTTCGCTTCACTCTTAAAAGTGTTTAATTGCCTTCAAACACCATTGGGATCGGATGGCAGTATAGCATAAGTAGCATTGAAGCATATGAAAACAACATGGGGAAATTTAATTTGTCTTGTCTAGTTTTGGCTCACACCAGCGCATTTTCCAAATATTCATGAAGCATTACTAACTGTAGCACAATAATAAACTGAAAATTGTAAAAAAAAATTGTGAAAAGTGAATACCTTGTCCACATAGGGAGATTGTAACAGATGAAAATCCTGATGGGAGAATGATGGTTCTCCCAATGGACAAGTATTAGTAAGCAGTTTCCGGGCAAATATAATTGCTCATCCCTCGAAACGGCAGTCCGTATACCATGCTCCCATGGCTATATGAAATGTAACTCGTGTGATTTAACATGTAAGTTCAAGTTAATCAAAATGCAAATTACACTCATTCACATGTAACTTGTCGAAAGAGTTCTTTCCACTTTTAGTCATCCGACTATTATGTCATTGACATTTTTGGTACTCGACTTTAATTTTTTCCACTTTTAGTCCTTGCCTATTGCGCTAGAGACACTTCTGGTACCCGTCTTTGAAAATTTCCATATTTAGTCTTTCAACTTTCATAAAAGTGACACATTTGGTCCTTCAACTATTATAATAGTTACTTTTTTAGTCCTTCACTTATTGTGTCAAATTTATAATGGAAGGACTAAAAGTGTCAATTTGACAATACTCAGGGACTAAATGTGGGAAACCTTGAAGTCATGGACTAAAAGTGTCTATAGCACAATAGTCAAGGACTAAAAATGGAACAATTAGAAGTCGAGTACCAAAAGTGTCATTGACATAATAGTCAAGGGACCAAAAATGGCAAAAACTCCTTGTCGAAATGTAAACTGCTTTAATTGAAATGTAACTTGAAAACAAATTAGATGTAACTTGGGATATGTAACTTGAGGCTATTGAAATGTAGGTAAAACGTTTTTACAGAGATGTAACTCCATGTATTAATTAATATATATACACACACTCCATATACATACACACACTCACACACTCCATATACTGAAATTTCTTATTTGCTTCTCTTTAAATACTTCGTATATATATGATGGAATGTTTTTCACTTGTTTTGTTGGGCAAGATGAGTGTTGGCGATTTGAACTTTGGAAGGATTGAATTCACTTGATTAAACACAAGGGCATGCCAGCAACTAATAGGGGCGATTGGAAGATTTGAATTCACGTATTCAACACCTGGTGACGGCGTATCAGCACAAGCAAAGGTCTCCAGGGACGACGACTACAAAATTGGAAATTGCGCTTCTCTCTCCGACCAATTGCTCTGCTTTTCAATTAATAAAACGTCGTCATTTAGGTATTGGCACACCATGCACATGGTGTGCCGGTCGCTCGGTATAAATTGCATCGAAACGGCGTTGCTGTCGAAATCGGTTTTGAACGGCGCTGCTGTCTAAATTGGTTTGGGAAAACTCAGTTAAGTTTTGAAATTTACCATTAGATTGTAGGACAAATTGGACGAAAAAAGACCTAGACTAACTATGCTTGGCGCTTATTATATAAGCAAATATAAGAAATGGTGCAATCAAGGCAATGTATTGAACTTAACGTCACAAAGATTCTTTTTTAAAAATGTAATATACATTTTTTTCCCAAATAAAATTGAAATTTGGGATGGATTGTGAACTAATAGAACCGCCTCAATGTGCACCTATATATAAATCAATAAATCATTATTTCTCAACCTGCATAACCTATCATTCAATAAACTAGATACATGATATTTTTGAAAGAACATGACTAGGAGGTATAACCAAATTTTGATAAATGATGCATAAACCTACACAAACTATCAAAACTCTATAAATGAACAAACCTACCGACATCCCACATAGGCTTGATGGGTTCCCTCCTTAATTGAGAAGTTAGTGAGAATTCTAGAATAGTGCGGAGATGTCTAGAATTCTCTAGATGTGTGTAGAGAAATATTGAATGTCCCTAGAATATTCCGGAGCTTTCTAGAGAGACGTGGAATTATCTAGAAGTTTGTGGAAGAGTGTAGAATATTCTAGAACATTGTGGAGTTTTCTAGAGAAATGTGGAATTCTCTAGAATCGTGCGGAAGTTTGTGGAAGCCTCTAGAACATTCTCAAGCGATGTGGAGTTCTCTAGATCCTTCTAGAAGATTAGAGAAGCTTGTGGACAGTTCTTGGAAGAATCTAGAAATGTAGTGATGTATAGAAAGTTCTAGAGAATCTTTGAGATGAGTTGTATAAATAGGGGTGACACTCTTCATTCCTATGTGAGCCTCTAGAGTGAGAGCCATGAGGAGGTCCTAGAGTGAGAGGAGAGAGTCTCCTCAAGTGATGAGAGAGAGATATCCTTGAGGAGGGCTATTAAATAAGTGAAGGCCTCCTCTAGAGAGATGTGAGAGTGAAGTAGTCTCATACAAAGAGTGATGTGAGCTACCCGTTTACTTGTAAAATATCTCTTGTACATTTCAATTGTATAATACAAAGTGATATTGTTAGATTGATCCTTTAATTTGTATTACATGTGGGTGGGTGAATGTACAAGAGTCCTTTGAGCTGGTGATCCTGGAAGAGGTCGGGGGATCGTGTTTTCCCCAACAAGGCTAGAGTATTCCTAGACAATGACATTGACGTAAAGATCATAAGGAGTATTAGTTGGGCTAGAATAGAATCTAAAATTAGTACAAAAACCAACTACCAGTTCTACAACAACACAAAACTGAATAAGATAGTTCTAATAATATACTCGTATGTCTATCCAATTTTTTTAAGAAAGTATCCTCGCTAACCACACACAACAATGAACCACCCCTTCACTGAGTTCATGGCTTTTCACACCATAACTTTTCATCCCAAGGTTGTACATTAAGATCCTGATAATAAGGAAATTGTTTCCAAATCAGTTCGTTGCTGCCATTCTGTCAATAACCCCTTATCATTTGCTACCTCCGTCCCAAATTGATTTGCAAATTTGATATTTCTTGGTCAGACACTCAAACAGTTTTATTTTATTCACTTAATTAGGATGTCAATTTTATGTTATATTCTAATATGGAGTTTACAACTTTGAAGAGATTTTAATGTAGTTTCTAAATATATAAATTTTAATTATTAAAAATGGAATTAATTATCGAGAAGGAGCATTGACTTTTATTATTGATTGACCAAAATGTTTTGACTTTGCAAAACAATATCAGACGGATGAAGTATGAAATATTAGACACATAACAAGTCATTTTAAGGAAGGGGCCAACTATCAGACCCTAAGGTTTTACGTTGAGGATAAATCTTGTGTAGTATTATTCCACATTCTTACTTTTGTTATTGTGCGATATGAAGCAGGATCTGGGCTTGGAAGAAGACGGGCAAAAGCCTCCGTGGGTTTACTGAAGGCTGGGACGGGCTTGAGCCCACCTTCGTGGGCTGGTTTAATTAATACTTATTCTTTTTAATTTTCTTGATTTGTTTCTTGTTTGGAGTTAATCAGGATTTCTAATATTTGCTTCCTATTATGAGTTAATTAGGATTTCTATTATTTTTTCCTATTTGAAGTTGAGTAGGATCTTTATTATTCTGTTTCCTAGTTGGAGTTGATTAGAATTTCTAGGATTTTGTTTCCTAGTTTGAGAATTAGTAGATGAGTATTTAAAACTCTTGTTAGGATTTATTCTTGTTTCATCTTAGAATAAAAATTGGTTATAACCTTTTGGCTATGAGCAACAATATTTCTATCATTGATTATTTGAGCAACGGTATACCTCGTTAAAGATTTTTATTTTTCGGTTCAGAACATTGCACTCACAAATCTAAAATAATTTAAAGGAATAAGGTTTGGGACCTCTTAAGTTGTAATTCCCGCCCAACTAAAGTGTGTATTTATTGGCATTCGTAAGTTACTTCATAGAAGCTATTTTTGGACAATCTAGATACTGAATGTAAAATATTAAATGCAATATGGGCTGAAATTTAATTCTTTGTAAGAGTAACACATATGGAATACATGGTAATACGTGCACATGTAATAATTATATAAATAACTAAGCCAGACCCAAGCCCAGTTGGTAACTAATACGTGCACATTAAAATATTGCAGGAATATAAAAATATTAAAGAAAAATAGTGTGTGAGTATGAAATGCAATACAATTATTTTATTTAGATTACTATTTTTTTTTAGAAAAATTTGCAAAATTTCAATGAATTGTATTTTTTATGAATTGAAAAGGAATAAAAAAATTGAATTGTAATTTTTGTTGAAAATAAAGAAATGCAAAATTGCAATGAAAATTTTTAATATTTTGTTGGAGAAGGAGAAAAGAATTGAAGAAAAGATAAATCAAGAAGACCAAGTCAATGAAAAAGAAAAATGATAGACTGCAAGGAAGAAAAGAAGAAAGTGCATATATATATGCAATAGTGAGATCGGTATACCGTGCACACGGTGTAATGATCTCACGTTACAATTTCCGGTAAAGAAATACTCACTTTTGGACGTTAAAATAACATACTCTCCATTGTCTAAAACAATGTACGGACCAATCTACTTTGTAATAACAATAATATATTAATAGTAGTTATAATAATAATAATAATAATAATAATAATAATAATAATAATAATAATAATAATAATAATAATAATAATAATAATAATAATAATAATAATAATAATAATAGTTTATAATTGACGAGATTTCAACCATACACATTTGAAATTTTCGCTTTTTATTGACTTGAGGAGACAAGGCTTTTTAAAAACTATTACTGAATTAAAATTTATTTACAAAAAGTATAACTAAAGTTATGATAAGTGTAGTATTATGGTAACTCAGGATGTTTTTACTTGGACTGTAATTTGTCCTAGACCAGACTTGAATAGTTATAAAAATACAAAGAGTCCAGACATTACCAGATCAGACCAAACCAGTTCAGACCAGACCAGATCAGACCAGACCATACCAGCAAATTATAGTCCAAGTAAAAACATCCTTATTAACTTAAGAATAAACATTGTGGGGACTGCTGCAGCTTCGCAGCAAGGAGGGCAGCAGTACGGGGTTCCGACCAGAGCCCCATTGGATACGTGGCAGTCCCCGGAGGAGGGGGTAATAAAAATTAATGTTGACGGAGCAACTAATCAAGCTTCAGGATTGCGTGCGTGGGGGTGGATAGCTAGGGACCATCAAGGGGAGTTTATAAAAGCGAAAGGAGTTTCTCATAGAGCTGAATGGACAGTGGAGGAAACCGAAGCCATGGGGATCAGGGATGCTTTAAGTGGAGCTTTGGCAGCAGGGTGGAACAGAGTGATCGTTGAAAGCGATGCATTGTCCGTGATTCAAGGAATATCTCGACGGGGGGGAGGCTCTTATCTTCAGCTAATTCTTGATGATATTTTTTCTATTATTGAATCAAAGAGTAGTTTTGAAATCTCTTTTTGTAAAAGGTCTGCGAACCATGTTGCTCATACTTTAGCTAAAGCACATGTTAGTTCACCAGATCATGTTAGAGAGTATTTGGCGATTCCGGATTGTATTCATAGCGTCTTGGCGCATGATTTTTTGAATTAATATAGTGTCTTTTGATGATCAAAAAAAAAAAAAAACTTAAGAATAAACATTGAGCATAAGTTAATGATGGAGTTATGCGACTAGGTCCAAAGCCCAATCGGCCCAGACTCCGAACTTGGACCCGTGAGCCCAGACCCACGACCTGAACCAGCAAGCTCAAACCCAAGTCCATTATCTCACCAAGACAACCCGACCAGTGGGCCCAAGAACCCAGAGCTCAAGCCAGCCCAACCGATCAAGCCCATCAAGGAAAGGAGGTCCAACGGAGCAGAAGTTCAAGACGGACTGCCAGCCTGTCATCCTAATGGGAGGCATGCATTCTAGCCCACATGGAGGTTTGCCTTCCAGTCCATCGAGGATCCTGCCTCCCAGCCCAACGGGAAGCCTGCCTCCCAGCCTAGCGGGCAACCTGCCTCCCAGCCTAGCGGGAAGCCTGCCTCCCAGCCCAGCGGGAAGCCTTCCTTCTAGCCTAGCGGGGAGCCCGCCTTCTGGCCCAATCAGGGGCTTGCCATTAAGCCCAACTGGGAGGCTGCATACAAGCCCATTCGGGAGCCTGCCTACTAGCTCGACGGAGAGGGAGTTTAAGCGTCAGCCAGCAACTCAGACCGACTTGCCAACAAGGAAAACTAATGGTCAAGCAATTAATGCATTGTTTAATTATGTTTTTAATTCCTTATTAAAATTGTAATTATTTAGTCACTATTGCGCATGACAGTTTCCATTTACAAACGTCAATAAATTGCAAGTTGTAATAGAAATTGTGGATATGCTATTTCTGACGACTCCCTTAGCACTTTCATTTTTTCGTACTTTATATCTTCTAATAGGTGTTTTGTCGTAGCTTTCCCGAAAAGTCTACGAGCATCCATTTTTGGATCAACAATTAATATGACTAAAAATAATCTGACTTAAAAGCCACATATCTAATGACAATTTTTTTTTGGTACAAGGTGAACCCAATTTCACCAAACTTATCATGCGGTGTCAAGAATTTATAACAAACTTTTGAGAGATTTAATCCGAATTGTTCGAACTATTCATTAGGTTTCTAATGACATTGTTAAAAATATAAATTACTTATCTCGTGCAATGCACGGGTAAAGAATCTAGTATATTATTAGCGATTGACGAAGTGGATCTCCATCTAAAATTATGCACACATACAATTAGATGAAACGCCCCTAAAAAATATTTAGGTCTGATCACCAGGGCCGTTTTTTAGGGGGTTTAATAGGTTATCCAGAACAGCGCCCCCAGATTTAAGGGGCCCCATATTTTAAAAAATTATTAGTAATTATATTAATATTAATATAGATACATCATTTTTTCGTTAGTCATTTTACTCTTTTAGTTCTCTTTTAATGAGTATTCCATTGATTTGAGTATAAATATTTCGATTGAGATTTTTTAATAATTTTTTATATTAATTTGGGGCCCCGCTTTTACATTTTGAACCAGGGCCTCCAAATTCATTAGACGGCCCTGCTGATCACAAAAATAAAAATATTTAGATCTGATCAATTTGTCGTAGATAAAATTCGAGAAGATGAAACAACATCAATAGAATGAGAGAAGATGAACTCATCATAGCATCTTTATATATATAAAGAGAATATGGTGGAGATCCAAATAGAAATCTATTTGGAGTCAAAAGAAGTGAAAAATTGTTGTCACAATTAATTAAACATTATTTAATATGTCAATAGTTAATAACAATCAATGATTAAGTAGAAACCTCATTAATTGTTGTAAGTTACAAATACAAATTAGAAAAGTAAGCATATAGACATTACATATAAATAAAATTATTAGAAAAATATTAGAAACATTTACATACATAATTAGTTAATAGACATTTACATACATAATAAATTTTAAAACGAAATGTTCTAACTTTAGAATATAAAAAAAAGTACTTCGTATTAAATTATATTCATGAATGATGAATTCAGATACTAATATTATTAAAAAGGAAAATGATACTACCTCCGTCCCCTAAGTTTGGGACAAAGGGGTGTGGTGTGGTTTTTAAGAAAACGTAGAATTGTGTGGTTGATATTGAATTGATAAAGTGTGAATAAATTAATAATGAATTCTAGCCACTCAAACATTACCTAATATGCTATGGGACAAACTTAATGGGACGGACGAAAAAGGTAAAACGGGACAAACATAGGGGGACGGAGGGAGTAGTAATTAGTACCCCCATAAAATGTGAATGAAATTGATTTGTATGTGAAATACAACAACAACAACAACAACAACATCCAAGCCTTAGTCCCAAAAGATATTGGGGTCGGCTAACATAAATCGATACATGAGATCACCGCCAAAAGGAAAAGAAAGAAAATAATTTAAAGATAAAAAGATAAGCTATTATAAAAAAGATAATGTACAAATAGATGAATATACCTAAAAACGATAAAATAAAAAGGATAAAAGTAGTCTATATATATAAGGATAAAAAGATAAAAAAAACACAAGCAAAAAATGAGGGGAAAAGATGATTTGCATGTGAAATATAAAGAAAATTATATGATGGAGATTTGTGCAGATCGTAGAAGGAAAAAATAATTTACCCACAAACTTAATACTTTAAATAGAAATCACCAAAGTTGCATAAATAAAGTTATCAAAGTTTAACGAGATGAGAGAGGAATTGTTATTGGTAATCAGTTGCAAAATAAAATAAATATGCATTCATTTAATTCTATTACATCTATCCATAAAAAAAGACGATTTAAATAAATTTATCCATTAGTAAATAAGTAACTATATTAAAAAGAATTCAATCCTTACTAGCTAGATGCAGACAATTGAATAAGGAGAATATGATTGTATTTTATCAAATTTAACACGAATTTGAACTTAACTGAACTAGAAATTAATTATAAGGAAATAAATAGCCACTTTCACAACAATACATTGAAAAAAACATAAAAGGGTCAATACATTGATAACTCACTAATAAGTAAACATAGCATGTCGATCTACAATTCATATGATTGGTCTATATCGTTATAAAAATTTCTATACTATGATACCCACTAATAATTTATGTAGCTGATATTGAATTGATAAAATGAGAGTAAAGTAGGAATGATTTAGAATCATACCAACATTACCAAATTTGGTATAAAACAATCTTAATGAGACAAACTAAAAAGGAAAAATGAGACAATTTTAGTGGGACGGATGAAGTAGTATCATACATGGACTCTAATTTATTTTTATATCATATTTTTATACAATAACTATGTATATACACATTTCTCATGAATTATTTTAAAATAAATTATTTCATCTTTTATATCGTGCAACACACGGGTGGATTGACTAGTTATTATTAAAAAATGTAGAAAAATGACCGTTTTGTTATATAGAGATTAGAGATTACAACACTTCTATCTATTTATTACATGATTTGAAGAAAACACGTCCAAATTATAAGATTACTCAACTTGTGTTCTAGATAAATTGATGGTAAATTATACCGTACAACCGGCGGTGAGCACCGTACAGCCGGGTATTTTTGAAACTAAATACTTCTGTTTTCCGTCGTTTCTTTCTTTCTTTCTTTCTTTCTTTTAGACTTCGGTTCGTCTCAGTTGTTTGTTTTGTTTTTATTTTTTGTTTTGTTTTTCCGTACGTTGCTCTTACTTGTTACTTCTTGTTCTTCTCGTTTCTTTTTTCTTTTTAGTTTAACAATCTTAGAATGCTTTAATTTTTTATTCAATTAAAATGAAATTGTAAAATATAAAATATTATTTGATGTTGGAGTTTTTATTTCAATTAACCTTCTGTGTCTGCAGAGTAAGTGTCATCATGTCGGCTTCCGTGGCTCTCGCAGTTACTTCATCACAATGAGTTTTATGTTAAATTCAAATGAGTATAACTCCTAAAATGAATGTACAGGCATAGGGCCGAACCTACATGTGAGGCAAAGAGGCAATTGCCTCAGGCCCACGATTTTGGGAAAATATTAGGGCCCAAAAATATATGATTTTCCTTTATATATATACCCATAATTAGTAGGCCCAATTTGAATTTGCAACTTCCCGAATTCCAAATTCAAAGCTTTGAAGAGTTCTCCGGTCTAGAAGAGTCGAAAACGTTAATTCATTCCTTTCCAGAATATAATCTCATTATTATAGGTAAGTAATTAAGTATAAATGTTTTTAATCTTTATTTTTTTTATGGTGCTTAAGGGCCTTATTATACTATTCGCCTCAGACCAAAAAAATCCTAGGATCGGCCCTATGCAGACACAAATGAGCTTTAGATTTTTTCGATACTCATTTTGTAAGTTGTCTATACTCATTTGGTACCGGTCTTCTGCTCATTATATTTTTTTACATAAAACTTGATTATAGAGACGAGAGCACAGATCATGATGCTCAACCGCATAATTCTAATACTCAATAGAGGATGTTTGATGCTCAATACAAATATCTTAATGCTCAACTAAAATGTCATAACAATAGATATTCCAAAAGTACCATATTACATTAGATTCACATATTGAAATTCATAGGAATTGGTTATAGATATAATTTAACGAGTTTTTATAAAAGAAAAAATAAGGAAAAAAATGAATTACAATTAATGAAGTTGATATCACAATACTCATTTTTTGACTCTTAATGCTTAGTAGAGTACGTCTGATGCTCATTAAAAATGTGTTAATGCTCATCTAACGAAAACCAAGATGTTACTGAAATTACTAAAATGCCACCATTTTTTAGTTGTGATATCAGCTTTCTTGTAATAACACGGTGCTCATTATTAGACGCTTAATACTCATTAAAATTCAACTATTGCTCATTAACAGTACACTAATGCTCATTTAGCAAAAACCGCGATTTTCACATTAATTACAAAAATGCCACCAAATTATTTTTCTATTTTCCCTTTGGCCCTATTACTAGGCCAGCTGTATGATGCTCACCGTATAACCGGATGTACCATATACATACTCTAAATCGATAGAGAAGTCCAACCTATCGGTTTAAACTTTCATTTAGGATGGGACTTAAAGACTGAGCCTTCACTTAGGGCGTGTTTACTTTTGACTTAATGAACTAAATAGAAACTGTGACTTATTCGCTCAGCCATATGTTCATGTTTATTTTGGACTTAATGTAAAATGTGACTTATTTGTTCAGATCTTTTTTTGACTTATTCATTCAGCTCGCTATTAGTTGTCCTTACGGTACAGACATCTCCATTTATTGGAGTTTCCCTTTTAACCCCTGATTCTCTGCGCTTGGTCTTGAATTTAATCGCCGACACCAACCTTCGTAGCCGATACCTGCCTTCTTCAGGAGTGTTTGGGGTAGATTAAAAAAAACGTTTTTCAGCTTTTGGCTTAAATAAAGTTGAAAAGAGTGTTTTCAAATGATAGCTTTGCTTAAATTAATCACTTAAAAGCTAAAAGCTGGAAGTAGGTAGAAGGGTGATTTAAACTGCTTCTCACTTTTTCTATTACACAAAAAGTACTTATTTTACCAAACACTACAAACTTTTACTTTTTCAGAATCACTTTTTTCTCAAACACTACCAACTTTTACTATTAATCACTTTTCCAAAGGGAAAAGGTGCAAATAGGCCCATGTACTAACAAAAAAAGGTCAAATAAGTCCTTATTTAGGAGGCTCTGTCCGGTCATCGCCATTTGGGGTGGTTCCCGGTGGAATTTTTTGATGAATTTTTTTGAGCATCTTATTCATCAAGTCTAGTTTACTCATACCAAATTGCAGCTAAAACTTCAACCGGGAAGGCATTCAAATGAATTCTTGAAAATAACTGCGCAGTTAGAAGATAATTGCGCTTTAAAATAGGCATTCAAGTGAATTCTTGAAGATAACTGTGCAGTTAGAAGATAATTGCGCTTTTTGGTTAGTACATGAGCCTATTTGCACTTTTTTCCTTTCCCAAAATCACTTTAAAAAATCACTTTTTTAAAGTTGAAGTAATCGCAAACACTCCCTTCATCACCTGATTTCAGCGGCGACCATCACCTGTCTTCTTCTCCACCCTTTCATCTCCAATCGCGGATACCTGCCTTCACCATCATCTGATTTCAGCACCTAACATCACCTGCTTTTAAAGTTGAGGAAATTTGTAGGAAGAATCGAACCATTAACTCTCGCCACCACTGAGCAATATTATAATCGGCAATCGCTGCTTTTCTTTAACAAACTTCAGATTTCTAAAACCTCAGATCAGTTAAAAAAATTTCTTCGATTCATCAGTCTCTTGAGTTTTGTATTATCTACCAGTGACCATTTAAATCAATATCAATTTTATTCTAAAAAAACATTTTGAAAAATTCTTGCTATGAAAAAAATATGTGTTCATATTTTGATTAGCCTTTAGGAGAATAACCATCACCCAAAAAGTTTATAGCTTCCCAAGAACCTGACTGTAAATAAGTAAATGAAAATTTATCAATTTAAGACCTGAAAGATGAGTTTTCTATCAATTCTGGATCTAAAAGATAATTGCTCTCATTAAGGGACCCGAAAGATGATAATCTATCACTATAAGACTCAAATAATTAACACCGTTAACTTTTTTTTAATGGGATGTGACATGGCGGACACGCAGATCCACTTCACGTTTTATTCATCCGGACATTAATCTCATCCGGACATTTCCTAATAATACTCTCTCTTCGTTCTTCTTCAGCTTCCTTCACATGTTCTATCTTATCCTCATCATCTCCAAAAATTTCAACAAATCTCCACCACTCCCAGCCACACCTCCTCATCTCCCACTCCCAGCCGCACATCCTCATCTCCCACTCCCAGCCGCACCTCCTCATCTCCCACTTCCAGCCGGACCTCTTCAATCTCCATCTCCCGCTCTTCTGTCGCCTCAACTTCCTTCTCCGACCAATCTAACCATGGTGTCGTTTGAACATAGTTTGGAGTAGCCATGAAAAGCTTATCAAGACTAGTAAACTCTTCCAAGGAGAACACGTTAAAGAAAGAACAATACGAGTGAGTAGTGACAGAAAGCAGATTGAGAGGGCTAGAGAAATGATTCTAGAAGTCATGGATCAGGTTTGTATTAATTTGAAATCTTGTTCTTTAAATAAACCATACTTCTTTGGAGTATTTACATTTGAATCTATAGTATGGTTGTGATTTCTGATGGATGATTACATAATGTTCAGATTCCTCCTGTTTTTTGTAGAGAAAAATAGATACCATTTCTTTTTCAAATAGACAAAATTGATGGAAAAATAGATCATATATTACAGTATATCCAATTTTATTTTAGTTTTTTTAATGAACCTTTGTGACCCTCCTGCTTTCTTCCCAGTTGTTGGCAAGAAGATGATAATTAAAGTTCTACTTGCATTGATGTTGACTAAATAACAGTTTGGAAGTATCCTTCAGGAGAAGAGATAAAATTTGTGTAGTACATAAGTAGAGTTCTTGGAAGATTATCCCAACCCTCTACACAGTAATCAACAAATGCTCGTGAGAGGATCATCCATGCAGAACCAGTAAATATATACTCCCTCCGTCCCGAAAACAACCTCTCGGTTTGACTTTCACACACTTTTAGAAAATAAATTTGGCTTTACTGTAGAGTGCACTATTTTGCACTGTTTAAACACTGTTTGGCACTGTTTAAACACTGTTTGGCACTGTTTAAACACTGTTTGGTACTGTTTAAACACTGTTTGGCACTGTTTATCACTTTTTTGATGTAGATAATTTGCCTAATAAAGAAAGTATCGAAGTGTGAAGTTAATTTTGGGACATCCATTTAAGGAAAGTGGGAAGTTGTTTTTGGGACGGAGGGAGTACTTTAAAGGATGTAGGTAAAGCTCTCCCAGGTTTGACCCAAAATATGTCAGACTTGGTATCCTTATAGAGCCCAGGGTTCTATTTCTACTATGTAGCCAAGCTCTCATAATCATGTGGACATTCCCAGCTTGCATAAAAAAGGATTTGTTTCTACTCTGTAGCCAAGCTCCAATCTCTCCTCACTAATGGCGGATTTTTTATTTTTTTTTCAACTTGAAAGTCCTACTTCAAACTTCCATTTCCAAAATCAAATATAAGCTGCCATAGACTCTTCCAAATTGCCTTCTTGACTTTGCATCTTCATGGAACTCCGGTCTCCGGCCTTCAAGGTACTTAAGGTCTGCCTCTCCTTTTAATTCAGTGGTATGTGATTAAAAAGGTAGAATTTATATTTATGCTCAGTAGATAAGTTTTATTTAAACGGAAATACAATATGAATTACAAAATCTGCCAAACAAAGATACATGAAGGGAGGGATGCATGGTGGTGATTTGTAGTTATGTACATCATTTCCCTCTTCCAGGTACTGTAAACAATTTTCATTGAAATGTGACACACAAAAATGATATCAATGAACAAATATTTTGTCTACAATACGAATGTATTTTCTAATCCAAACAAATCCCTTAGAACAAATCAAAACACTTACGGTCTAATTCAAACAGTTCTGACCATTAAAAAGATAAAAAAATGAAATACCAATAAATAACACTCCAACTTTAAGTCTAGTAATTTTAAGTATGACAAAGATAAAAACGACATAACTTGTAAACAGTTCTTATTTAAACACTGCCATTCCAACAAAAGGTAAAATAAAAAAGTTTCAACTTTGCCAATTAAATAAAAGATAACAATGAAGCATCCTCTTTAAGGTTGTTGTCTTCTGCCATCTCTACATGGATCATTCTCTTCTTCTTTATGTGATGAGGATGTTGGGGGCTGACAAAACAGAACATCCAGGGACGGATCCAGGAATTCAGTTCAAGGGGGGCGAATTTTTTTCATTAGTGTAGGAGGTCAAGAATTTTCCGCTAGTGTAGCAGAGCGAAAATTTTCCGCTAGTGTAGTGGGGCGAAATTTTTTGATACTGTAGTGGGGCGAAACTTTTTCGCAGTGTAGGACTCTGCGGCTAGTTTATGTTCAAAAAAATCCATGAGTCAATGCACGGTGACATTTAATCTATTACATTCAAATTTTAGACAATGAAAAAGTAACATTGTTTCAATAATTCTAAGTGCTCTATAAAATTTTAAAGTGCTCTATTAAAAAAATCTAAGTGCTCTGTAACATTATTTGAAAAAAAGAAAAGATATAACATTTTATCAAAATATTTGAAGGTAAAGAGTTTAAAAGGTACACATGAACCGAAGCTTTTTGAATAACTTCTGCTTTGTTTAACCACATGATCTCATCAGATTAAAGAATCGGGTTTTGAATTGCAATTTTTATCTATGAAGCAGGATATTCGTGGATGACGAGGAGTTTTCTTAATATTACAATAGTATCTATGAGATTATTAGTTTTAGAGTAATATGATACGTAATATTGTTAATTCATGTATAAATGATGCATATTATATTTGTATTAATGCTAAAATAAGTTAAAATTTATTATCTATGCAACAAATTGGTTTTACGAAGTAAGAAGTAAATTGATTGTGTAATTTAGTGTCAACAAACATTTATATTTTGGATTTACTTTAAATAATTTAAAAACTATTTAACTATTGTGTATGATATTTAATACCATTGATATTTTATGAAATCGAGTACTAATTATCTAGCTAATAAAGATAATTAAACATTACAAAACTATGAATTTTTATATAATAGGTATCTTAAGTCTTAAACAATGAGTTGTTCTATTGTTTATTTGTTAAAATTATGTAAATTATTTTAGATTTTGCTTCTTTTGAAATCTCCAATTAAACATTACAATATGTGAGCTTTATATTAATTTTGAAAATTAAAAGATAAGGGGGGCGAAAACATATACATCTAATTAAAGTATGAAAATTTTATGAAAATATTACATATATAGTAGAATATTTTGAAAGTCCAAGGGGGGCGGTCGCCCCCCCGCGCCCCCCCTTAAATTCGTCCCTGAGAACATCATCAAGAGATTTCCTGCGAAAGAAATACATTATGACAAATATACATAGTCAAGTATAATAGTAGTGTTTTAAATAAATTATACCTGCTCATTTTCTTTACAAGACCTTTTATTATGGCCAAGCTGTCTACATTTACCACACTTAATCATTCCATACTTTCTCTTAGCTTTATGGGGATCCTTCCGTTTTTGATAGTAAACTCATCTTTTAGGTCTTAAATTGATAAATTTCCTAAGTAAATTGGAGCTACCTAAATTGATTGTATTTTAGATAATTGGGATCAATTGAAGCTGCCTAAATTTCTTGCATAAACACTAATTTGGCTGTATGTATACGTATTTGTTCCAATCGTGTTTATCATATTGGCTAGTATAGGGGATCTTTAATAATAGTGCAGTGATAGTTCTGTACTTTTGTATTAGGAGATGAGCAATTGGGCATCTTTTTTGTAGTCATATTGCAGATTTGAACACTGAAAGAGGACAAGTTGAAGCTCAAGAATGTGGAGAAGAAATAGATGGAACACAATGGGTCAATTTAGTGGGGTAGAAATATATTGTCCAAGATATTTTATAGTTGTAATTGTAGTGGTTGTATTAGGACTATTCAGACCAACTTTTGTATTCTTATTCTATTACAAAAAATATGATAATATTTCACAACACAGAGTATGATATTGGGTTATTGTTTTTTAGGTTTTGACTTATTAATGTGTATTAATTTTTAAAATTTGATAAATTTAATATATTGTCATAGTATTCTTGAATTTTTGCCGTCCTATATATTTTGTGAATTTAATACTTCGTATGTTGTAGTTATTTCATTCGGAACAGAAAACGTAAACATATAATATATATTCAGCGTCATAGACAGAAGGGTAAATTCAGGGGCGGCCATGTATGTTCGAAGGCCTAGGGGCGAAAAACTAAAATGGGCCTAATGTTACAAAAAATTGTATAACTCTTTTCTATCTTAAATGACATGCATAATAATTATAATTTTGAGACATTTAGAATTTGACTGTGTTCTCATTTTGAGAAGGACATTCAGAATTTGACTTCTTTACATAAACAAACTTTTCCATTGAGTTTTTTTTCTTATCGCCTCTTTCTCTAATCTTCTATTATTTTGTATTTATCGTATTCAGATTCAATCCTTTTTATTACACTTTGAAATTAATTAAGTATATATATTTTATCATAATTGAAAATGTTTGTCTAACAAAATCAACAAGTTATAACCCCAACACTCAATAGAAAACAATCAACAATTAAGAAATTAAACAACCATGAATGGAATCAATTAATAAACTAATCAAATAATCATATCTACTAATATGCTTTGGAGTGGAATTTCTTTATGAAATTTCAAGAGAATGTTTTTCATCACATGTATATTATTTCCATAAAATTTCAGTTTAAAATGCAATCGTGAAGTCAGTTAAATAAATTATTGAAACACAATGCACCAAAATATGTATAAAAAGCAGTGTTTTCAATAATTTATGTAGGTGACTTCTAAATTAAACTTTAAATTGATTTTTTCTCACATACTCTAAATTTCACAGAAAACATGATCATAAGTTTCGCTAAAAAATCCATTCAGAAGAACTTCAACAAATTCCACTCGAAAAATTGTTACTTTAGGGCCGAAAAATCAGCCTACTCACATCTGTTACAAAGAACTAAACTTGGGCCTATTTTTTACCCATATTTTTTGGGCCTAGGGCGCCCGCCCCACTTGCACCACCCCTAGGGCCGCCCCTGGGTAAATTAGTCACTTGATCCGATTCAGACTGCACATTCAGCACTCAAAGTAAACAACTTGTTATTCTAGTGTGACTTAATCCAGACAGATGTCTTAATCAATACATACATCTTAATCCACACAGGACTTAATAGAAAAATACGGAGTAAGTAAACAACCCCTTATACTCTTTGAGGAAAAGAGTTTGTGATGGACTCTTCAACGTGCATGCGTTTATAATGTGTGAGTTTTCCGAGTGAGATTATTTAACTAAACAATTAAAGCTTAGATAAATAATTGAGTAAATAAGACAAATAAGAGACTACACCATGATTTATACTACCTCCGTCCCATTTTATGTCTCCCCTTTAGTTTTAACATAATTTTTAATGAAGTGGTTGAAAAGGTAAAAGTTGTGATTGAGATTTGAGTATAGTAAAGTAAAATGTTGTGAACCACATATTTCTTTCCAAAAAGGGAAAAATGACACTTATTTTGGGACAACCTAAAAAGGAAAGTAAGACAGGTAAAATGGGACGGAGGGAGTATTATTTTATGAACTCCCTACCCCTAAAAGAATGACAGCCCATCCCTGAGGACCCCCAACACCAACCGGACGGCACGATGAGAGGATGTAAATTGGACTATAATCACAATCTGACAGCTGACATCTGCTATGAAGAATCCGTGTTATTAGAATTATGCGGTTGAGCATTAGAAAGAAAATTCTAATCCTCTAATAACGGTTGAGCATTAGAGGATTTTGTGGCGCTTTTTTTGAGCTAGTCCAATAGGGAGTTCACAATTTGACAATCGGATTAGACTAAAATCACAATCTGACTCTATAACGCTAGCTGCAGACGCCATATCTGATGCCATCTGCTATGAAGAATCCGTTCATAGATTGAGGCGATTTTTTGAGCTTCCAAAGCCGCAATTCTCTTCAAGAACTTTTTCTTTTTTAGGATGGAGGTAATATTTACTCTTCGTCCCGTTGGAAGCTTCCCATGAGTAAATGACATTTTGTTTTAGTCATATGGTTAAATGAAGTAGTTTTGATAAAAAAGAGAGGAAAAAGAAAATTTAGAAAAAGTACTCATATAGAGTGAAAGTAATTGAAAGAAGATAAAATGGAGGAGAAAGCAATTAAAAGGAGATAAAATGGAGGATGAGACATTGTGAGACTTGACATATAACGAATATGAAAGAGAAAATTGAGTAAATATGTAATTAAAAAGAGTACATTATTTTCATAGTGGAATAAGAACATTTAAATGAGACAACCAAATAACAAAAGTAAGAACCTTTTAACGAGACAATAGGGGTATTAAGAAAAACTCAAGGATGATGCAGAGATGCTTTATGAACTTTTAGAAAAATTGTGCGAAATACGAGTAACCAACTTTGAAAATTCCAATATAGAATTACTATGTTTTCCTTTGCGAAAGAGGAGTTATTACTGTCATAATTGAAAAATATTATCATGATTTAAAAATATTGTTATTTATAATAAGTATTGTCATGTTGAATGCATGGTACTGCAGCTGTAAGACGGTCATGATTAAAAGATGACAGTAAATATTGTCATCTTATTTCTATTTCGCAAAAAACAACATAATAGTATTATTTTGGAATTTCAAACATTAATATTTCTGTTTAGTCATATTTTATATTTTGAATTCTCCCAATTTTCTATTAACAAGATTGTAAATCCCCTTATTAATCTTAAATACACTCAAATTGAACTCTAGAGTACATCCAAGTATAGCCACTAATGGCCGCCGATAAAGATTAGATAGATAGCTTCTTGCTTTCTCTTTACCACAGAGAGGTTGTAGAGATAGAACCCAATGTCGGGAGCTTGTATTGCTTCGTCTTCATCTTGCTGGGGCCTCACTGGAAAGTTCAGGAATCTCAATGTTAATTCCACTCCTTCAAACGCTTCTTTCCCGAGCTTCTCAGCCAACACTTCTCTCAACCTCTTCTCAAAAGGTAAACAGCTGTTTTTTTTATCCAGATTGGTCATTCATTTTGTCATCTGAATCCCTACTTTTTCATCTAAAAAATGATTTCAGGTGCCGTTAAGTTGATGCCCTTGCAAAGACCAATTCGTCGGTCGATTGTGTGCGAAGCTGAGTCGAAGCAGAAGGCGGATTCGGCGTCTAAAAGGGCGCGGCAAGCTGAGAAAAGGCGCATTTACAACAGAGCGCACAAATCAGAGATTAAAACTCGAATGAAGAAGGTAAAAAAGTTTCCAATTTCTACAGTTTTGGCTCCATTCTGACTAAAATTTCAGTTTTTGATTTCCGTGTGATACTCTCCTGTCTTTACTTATTGCTCTTGATGGATTGCTACAATCGAAACCTACATCTGTGTCAAACATGAGCTTTTTTCGTTAAAGTTCTACTTCCTGGGTTAGTTGTTTATGAGGATTTCCATTCTATCATTGTTTGTATGAAATTTAGAATTAGTTCCACTTTTGGTCCTATATGAGTTTTATATAACTTACACACTTGGTCCATGTCTTTCACTTTGTCCACTTTTAATACTTGACTAATGTCTTTCACTTTGTCCACTTTTAATATTTGACTAATGTTTCTTGACCATTTGTGGTCATTTTCCAGCGATTTTAACTGCTACTAACTTTGAGAGAAGGTCCATATTTGGACGAAAATTCAATAGTGATGTACCTATAGTGGTCAAAGTCAAAGACATAGACAAATTGTGGAATTGATGCGATAATCGCAGGACCAAAAGTGGAATTTATTCTAAAATTTATTAAAAACTTATGGAGTATTAATTTCTCTATTTTGTAAAAAACTAAATTTAAATTCCTTATCTATGATATGATCGGATCTTGATGAAAAGAAACTCTCATGCTCAGTTATTTAGTGGATATGGAATTAAGAAAAAACCCATTAACTATACCCCCTAAAGAACCCAACTCAGATAACAACTAAGAGGTGAAATACCCTGCGTAATAGCACTGAAAAATCTAGCATCCTAAAAGTTTTACCTTTGTTTTTCTATGTTTTAAGTGGTCAGTAAAACAAGCAAATAGACTTACTTTATTTGTTATTTCTGCTTGGAGCAAATGCTGCTTTCTTATGCGAGTTTTGATCATTGGAGTATTGGACACTCACTTTTATTTGTGCTTGTGACCTTCTCCATCATTTACCTTTTCCCCAACTTTTTAAGTTGATATCTCATGCCTACAATTGGTGAGGCTTTAGGATGGAATGAAAACCTACCCTGTCTTTTAACAATGAAAAGCGGATCGGCAAAAGTAGGAAGTTCAATGGATTTCATGAAGCTTTACAGAAGCACCTTTTGCAGCACTTTTATGGAATGAATACAAATGCCTAAATGTCTTTTGTGATGGATAGAGCTATTAATATTGTGTAATGTATTGCTTAGCTTGTTGATATAACCGAGTAGATGTATCCATCCATCCTTTTACACTGCCATTATGTTTTGTGGATGGAGTAGTGAGTTCAAAACTGAATGCAGCTATGTTACTGGAGTTTGAAAACATTTTGTACTGAAGCTACTATAAATATTTGAAAGAGAGTCATTTTTATGGATTACATTTAGTATATATAGTTTAAGATAAAGTTGTTCGTCTGGGCCAGGTAAATAAAATATATCTGCATTTGAGGGTGTCACATAATTAGGAGTACTGGAATTTGGTGGTGTAATATTTTCCTCATGCTGCAGGCTTTCATTATAAGACACCTTAAGATACTTAAAAGCCTTTCATGATGCTACAACAATGTTTGTTGATTATAGGACACTACTGAAAGCAAAGCTATTGCAATGTTTTTGTCTTGTTGCATATCCAGAAATTCAATTAAATATACCAATGAGGAAACGAGTAGCAACTAATTGATGTTTCCTTAATTATTGACAATTTGGTCTTCAAACACCAAAGATTGCAAAGTTCCCTGCAAAATATTATTTAAATTAAAAATCAAGGAAACTATGGTGATGTGACCATTTCATTGTATTTTAAAAAGGCCTTTATTAATATTTGTGACTTTTTTTGTTATTATTTCTTAAAATGCTTTTTTCCTTCTCAAATCCTAATAAAATTGCCATTTCACTTATTCCTCTAACTTGAATGCAGTTTTCTACTGAATTTTGCAATTTAAAGGTTGCTACAGAACTTTTCTTTGAAAGGAGTTTGCTACAGGACTTCATTATTGATTTTTTAAGTGTTGGCCTACATCGTGAAAGCAATATTTTAGCGGGACTAGGTTTGCCGACCGCTATAGTTTATGGGAAAAATACATTTTTTTGTACTTTGTGCATTTCTGGTAATTGAATTTACCATGTTAGGTGTTAGAAGCATTAGATGTATTAAGGAAGAAGGAAGATGCGCAGCAAGACGAAGTTGTTAGTGTGGAGAAATTGATTGGAGATGCATATTCTGTAATTGACAAAGCTGTGAAGGTGGGAACCCTCCACAGGAACACAGGTGCAAGGAGGAAGTCTCGACTTGCGAGGCGAAAGAAAGCCGTCGAGATTCATCACGGTTGGTATGTCCCTGCCATACCAGATTCAGTTGTAGTCTCTTGACTGTAGGAAGAAATAGACGAGCCTTGTTTTATTTATTCCCTCAACCACCTGAATGGCTGAATATAGACATTGTATCTTTCCATGAAATCTTGTAGTCTATATATCTGCTTTTGTTTTGCTTTTTTTCTGAGTTGTGAGTCGGATGGAAGGTCCACTCGACAAGCAAATGCATACTTTATTGATGTTCTATGAGTCTATCCTTGCACCAATAGTTGGCTAAATAGTCGCAACCTCAGCCAACTCTGGAGTTCTGCATTCGGTTCTCAGTTGTATGTTTGACCTATCCCTGCAAACAACTTCATCTGTGAGATTTCAACTATCCCTGCATGTGGAACAACTTCATCTAGGAAATTTTCCTATTATCAGACATTTATTACCCTGATCACTTGTCAGTATGTGGAACAAGATAAAAAAACAGGTGGACAATTTCAACCATTCGTTGCAATTTACAAAGCAAAACGAGCCCATAGCCTAGAGATGAGCACCATTGTTGGAAGACTGGTTAACAAAGCAAAAACCAGCATTACTAAAGGACTTGGATAGAGGAAGTCTGATTTGATGAAAGTTGAGCAAAAATGACCAATTGTTTATTGTTATCCTCATCAAATTTCATTTTATCGATTTAGTTCCACAATTTAAATAATTGCTCCGGAGTAGCTCTCTATCCCCTGGAATCCTCCCAATCATAGATTTAATGGACTTGGAGACAGGTGTATATTAAAAATAATTGGTCATTTAAAAATCCCCTGAAAGATGTGCACTTGGGTACATTAAAAATCTTCTTGAAGACAGGTGTATTAAAAAAAACTTTTCATCCTGTTTTTAGACATTGCTCAGTTTTGGTTCCATACTTTAAAATTTTAAATAATTGATTCCAAATAGCATTTCGCAAGAATGGTAAAAACTAAAGAATGTGCAACCATCTCAGCAGAAAAGAATGTGAGTACTAGTGCTGGACTCGGTCCGGTTCGGGCCCGGTTCGGGCCGCGAACCGGCCGGGCCTCGGTTTGTGAAAGTTGGGCACGGGTGCCGGTTCGGGCCGGGTGACCCGGCCGGGCCCCGGGTCGAGTGAACCGCCGGGTCGGGTCGGGCCTCTATTTTTATTTTTTATTTTTTTTATGGTTAAAATATACATCTTTTGGATATTATAAAACAATCTTCAAGTGCATTTATGTGAAATAGGAAATACATTTTGTAATAAGTAATAATAATATAATATAATTAATTATTTAATTGTAAGTTTCTAACTTTCTAAGAATCTAAGTTGTAAGTTGTAACTTGATTAATTTGAGAATTGTGACATATTAAAAAATATAATGTATATTGATTTGAAATATGAACTACAAATCTACAAGTTGACAAATTACAATAGAGAATTGAGGATAAAATAAGAAATTGTAAAATACTAATCAATCGGAATCTCCGGCATAGATAGAACCACCCTCGGTTGATTCATCCATAAAGTCTTGGGAGGGGGGTGATGCTAAGTTCTTGAGTTCTACGTTTTGCCTTCAACCAATCGTGGTAGCATATAAGCGTCTCAAGAGATTCGGCACTCAAACACGTTCTCGATTTAGTTAGGACGTTGCCGGCCGAACTAAATTCTTGTTCCACGGCAACTGTTGAAACCGGCATTGATAGTACTTGCTTAGCCATCCGTGCCAAAATCGGGAACGTTCTTTCTTTTGACTTCCACCACTTTAGGACGTCAAATTCTTCATTTTCTACAAACTCAACCTCATAGTTAGTATACAAAGCAATCTCATTAATTGTGCTTTGTTCAGTAGTGTGAGTTGTTTTAGTTTTTTTCATAAGATTGCCAAATGCAGATTTAAAAAGTGATTTTCCTTTAGATGAAGATGTTTGGGTAGGGGGAGGGGGCGCGTTGCCATATTGTGCACGAAACTCATTAAATAAAGAATAGAATAAACTACTAACCTCGTTGTATTCAGATTGCGGATCTATAGGGTTATCTTCATACATTGGAAAATCACCATAAAAAGATTGATAATAGAACTTGTAACATTGTTCCAAATTACCAAGTCGATAACGAGGATCGAGAATAAATGCAATACCATAAATATGCGGAATATGTGCATAATATTTTAAAAACTTTTCCTTCATAAAACCACAAAAATAGCTCACATAATCGGCATTTTCAAATTCATTAAAAGCACCGGCGAGATTAACAAGTTCACGCATAAATTCGTTTGAAGTAGGTTTATAAACATGACTAAAACTTTCAGTTGCATTATTAAAAAATATCAAAACATTACAAATTTTTTCGCAAGTGTCGATGTGAGCGGAGTTTAAAATGTAGTTATCATATTCTTTTAAAAAAAGCAGGAAAATGTTCTTTATATCTAATAAGAATTCTAATTAATTTATAAGAACTATTCCACCGAATAGACAAATCTTTAGGAAAAGCAACATATTTCACATTTCTTTCATTCAAATAATTTTTCCATTTTAATTTAAGTTGACCATTAGCCCAAATACGTCTAATCCCCCCCTTCGCTACCTCCATAGCATCTCCCAGCGCTTTTAGATCATCCTGTACACATAAATTTATTATATGGCATGCACATCGTTGATGAAAAAATCTACCCATCAAAGTAGTAGAACCACACAATTCACGCAATCTAGGTATAACAGCAGTATTATTAGTAGCATTATCAAAACCTATAGCAAACACCTTATTAACCAAATTATACTCAATTAAAATACGCTCAATCAAAATATAAATATGTTCAGCGGTGTGACGATCATTAAATTCACGAAAAGCAAGAACACGTTTATGCATATTCCAATCATCATCAACATAATGTGCAGTCAAACCCAAATAATGTAAATTATGATAGGTTTCCTCCCATATGTCAGAACAAACAGTAACACGTCCATCATAGTTTGCAAAAAAATTTTGTAAGTTTGCCTTTTCCGCCTTATAAAGCCTTATAATTTCTTTCTTAACCGTTTTTCGACTAAAACTTCGAAATTGAGGATTTAAACAAGTTTGTGCATACTCTTGAAAAGAAACACCTTCAGAAAACAGATAAGGTAAATTTTCTTCAACTATAAAGTTAGCCATACCCGTCAAATTTTGTTCATCACTGTACGAGAAATTACCATAAGGTTGGTTATTTGCAAACCTCGATATTTGTGTTTGCTTCCCCTTGTCTTTCTCAATTTTTGCGTACTCCACCTTGTGCTTGCCCATAAGATGCCTTTTGAGGCTCCCGTATCCGCCCGAAGTTCCCAAGCTATACACCTTATCACAATGGTTGCAACTTGCGTACTATTTCTTGGTGCTTGGGTCTTTATACTTTTTAAAATTATTTTCTGTAATAGGAGATTTAGATTTCGTACCTGTTTGGGATGAACCACCCTCGTCCTCCGCCTCTTGCTCCTCATCCGGGGTGCCGTGACTCCCGGCGCCTCCCGCGTCCTCCTCCGGATCGTCATCCTCGAGCTCTTCTTCGTCAATGGTGTGAATCTCGTCCGGGATGTCTCGTTGATGGAAAAATCGCCCATCATTTTGAGCCAATAGTTGTTGTAGTTGCTCGTCGGACATCGCATGGCCATCTCGCCGTTGGTATTCCGGTTCAAAATCTTGTCGACTTTGAGAAGAAGACCCGGACTGCCCTGTATTCTTGCGCAAACTAGGATGAGTTCTCGCAATCTCCTTCTTTCGGTTGCGTTGGAGATTTCCCATATCTACAGAATGTCTACCACGCTCCATCTTAACAAATGTAAAAGTGCTATACTTTAATTAAAATGTAACAATTAACTACTTGTACACTTTAATGAAAAATGCAACAATTAACTAGTTTTATACTTTAATTAAAATATAACAATTAACTAGTTGTACACTTTAATGAAAAATGCAACAATTAACTAGTTTTATACTTTAATTAAAATGCAACAATTAACTAGTTGTACACTTTAATGAAAAATGCAACAATTAACTAGTTTTATAATTTAATTAAAATGCAACAATTAACTAGTTTTATACTTTATTTAAAATGTAACAATTAACTAGTTGTACACTTTAATTAAAATATAACAATTAAATACTTGTACACTTTAATGAAAAATGTAACAATTAACTAGTTGTACACTTTAATTAAAATATAACAATTAAATACTTGTACATTTTAATGAAAAATGTAACGATTAACTAGTTTTATACTTTAATTAAAATATAACAATTAAATACGTGTACACTTTAATGAAAAATGCAACAATTAACAAATGAACTAATAGCGAAATGACAAATGCAACAATTAACTACTTTTATACTTTAATTAAAATGTAACAATATTCTATTAACTACTTGTAGGTAATAGAATTGTATAAGTGTATTAATATATATAGTAATTCGAATATATCTATATAATGTTTTATATATATATAAGTATATTTTATATATAATGTTTATAGTATATAATATATAAGTATACTACTATAAGATGAGTAATACACTTATATTGAATACTACTATAAGTATATATTAAGTAGATAATAAATATTAGTAAAGTACTATATGTATATATAAGTAGATAATAAATATATAAGTAGATATAATAATAAGTAGAGATTAAGTAGATAAGGAATATAAGTTATATAATATATATATATATATATATATATATATATATATATATATGTAAAGTAGATAATTAGAAGATAATAAATATATATTAAGTAGATAATAAATATTAGTAATGTAATATATGTATATATAAGTAGATAATAAATATATAAGTAGATATAATAATATTTATATAAATAATATATATGTAGAGATAATTGGAGAAGATGAAGATGAAGATGAATGAAGATTTTAGAGATTGAGATTTGAGAGAATAGAGAATTAGAGAGTAGGATTGTATGAAGAAGGTGTAAAAATGTATAGAAAATAAGAGTATAAATAGGTTTTTTTTTCTCCCCCCCACCCCCCCCACCCCCCAACAACGGCTATTGAGCCGTTTGGAGGCTCCCCAAACACCTTAACGGCTATTAGAGCCGTTTTAAAGCCCAATTTTTTTTTTTTTAAAATAGATCCGTTAGGCCCGGACCAGGCCCGGACCGGCCGGGCCGGTTCAAGATTACGAAGGCCCAAGCCCGGACCGCCCTATCCCCGGGCCGGGTAGGCCCGGACCGCCTGAGGCCCGCTCGACCGGGTCGGGCCGGTTGCTACAGTAGCTGGCCCGGGTCGGGCCCGGTTCGATCCGCCCGGCCCGAGTCCAGGACTAAATGTGACCATATCAATTTAAAATTTCAAATGGTGAGGCATTACCTATGAACACTTCTGTTTTCTGGATACATATATTTCAGTTCAGTTCGCTCTCCATTTTCTGTGTCCTTGTCTACTGAGATAATTGCTCTTTTCCAATTATCGAAGAAAAAGATAATTTTGGGCCACTATTTAAATTACTAGACTAAAATTGAGAACTTTTGAAATTATTGAACTAAAACTTGATAAAGTCAAAATTACAGGACGATTTTCGTATACAGATGTATGCAACCTAGGATTTCAAGTGTGCCAGCCCATTAAATGGGAGCAAGAGCAGCTATATAAATATGAAACTAATTTGTTAAATATGTTTTCAAAACTGGAATTGAAAAAAAATCAAAACTAGGTGATCAAAATGCTTTTTTAATGGCATACTGTTATGTAATTATGTGGATGTTCATTAATCTCCAAGTCCATATGTATTGGCCCATATCCAATGTAACCCTAGCTCCCCTCCCTTGTATATATATATATACATGGCTATACGTGAATGAAAGTGAGCTTTTGCCTTGTGTTATAACACGTTATCAGCACGAAGACTTGAAACAATTTTCTCTCAACAGGGGGAGTATACACGTGTTGCACTCTTTTTCCCTTGATCAAGGTTTTGTCCCACTGGGTTTTCCTCGGCAAGGTTTTTAACGAGGCACCATTACCACTTTGTATAGAGAGTTATTCATATTTTCCTTATAGAGTGTTTTTATTTAGTAATGTAGATCCAAGGGGGAGTGTTATGTAATTATGTGGATGTCCATTAATCTCCAAGTCCATATGTATTGACCCATATCCAATGTAACCCTAACCCTATACATGCCTATATGTGAATGAAAGTGAGCTTTTGCCTTGCGTTATAACACAGACCATATATTGTTGATACCACTGATAATTAATTGTGCATACAGAAGTGAAAAAGGCAAATTGGGCTTAAAGGCCTAACCAGGCCTCGATAGGGTCGGGCTCATGACGGTTGGGCCTTTGCCTGCGGTTTTTAACAAGTCCAAAATTGAACCCAAGGATAAAATTGGAACTTTATCGCGCAAAACTAACTTGCAGAGGGAAGGGATCATCCATCCTACCTCCGATTCACAACGTTCCGCCTTTATCCCCAAAACATCTCTGTTCTTTGTCTTGCAACATTTAACATTTCTCTCAACAAAATCTGCTAACTCTCTCCTGTTTTGCAGTCGCATGCTTCTAATTATCGGTTGTTGTTTGTAATTTTTTATTGATTTACATCTAACATTTGTTCTTCCGAGTTTCTTTTTGTTTGTTTTGGGAATTGAAGTAAGCGAAGAAGAACAGTCGAAGCCTGATGGGAAGTCACAAGTCAAAATCCTCCAAAAGGAAAAGCTCTGAGGTTCTTCTCCTCTTTATCATTATGATATGTCCACTCACACTCGAGAATGCTAATCTTCATCGTTTAGAATAGGTTTTCTTATTAAGTTTTCTAATAAATTTCTAAATTGATAAAACCCTTGATCACCCAAGACACTCTGTGATTGAGGAAAGCATTTACAGCCAAATGTATGTCATAAAGCTTCCGCCTTTTTGTTTTTGCAGCAAACATTTCTCATGTTTTACTTATAATGGATCCTTGTGGATGCTTCTATCTGTTTTCAAATAGAATGAATTTGTATGTGTTGCATTTTTAGATTCTTCGAAGTAAGAAGAGTAGAAAATCGAAGAAGAAACCCTCACGTCGCCACCGTTCCATTTCATCCTGCTCAGATGATGATTCTGTAAGTTCAATATCTTCCTACTCTTCCAGTTCGGAAGAGGACTATAGAAGTAGGAAAGGTGGTCGTTCACGCTCACGAGCTGATGTGAAAAGTAAAAAGAAACGGTCGGAGAGGAGGGTATCATCAAACCGGGAGAGCAAAGAGGATTCCGCCCCTTCGAGGAAAAAGAAAAGGTCAAAAAGAAAACGTAACACTGAACATAAGGAGAAGCATCAAAAGAAGAGAAGGAGAGATTTAAGTATCAGTTCTGCTACTAGTGATTCTTTGAGCTGCTCAAGTTGTGAAAGTGAGCCCAGTGAAAGTGAGGAGGTTGAGCTTGAAAGCAGGTCTAGGAATAAGATAAGAGATAAAATAAATCCAGATAAACATAAAATTGAAGCTAAGGAAAGTAGAACCAAGTCAGCCATTTCTCTTTCAGCTGAGGACCAGTCCGACTTCAACAGTGTTTTTCAAAAGGGGGAGGAACATGTGAGCTTGAATCATGGTAGGCGCATAAAATCTGTCATTACCGTTGTAGAACACCCACAGCAGGAGGAAAATGAGGAGAACAATCTATCTCAAAATAATGAAGCAGAAGATAAGTTAGAATGCCGTTCTGGTATTGTATCTGATAAGAGCAGCTTGGTAAAGAAGATGATGGTTAAGGAAGATTGTGTCATCAATGATGTAATAAGTGGACATAGATCAAGTGGGAAGAGAGTTTCTAATCTCTCTATAAATCAGGATGAGATGAAGAGCCTAGAAGGAGAATCTGAGAAAGAAGGGAGAGTGATTGACAGTGTGGTCTCTGTTAATGCAACTTCTTCAGGCAGTAATGACCTTGAGCTGATTTTGAGGCAGAAGGCCTTGGAGAATCTGAGGAAATTCCGAGGAAAGGTTCAAGCAGAATCACCAGTTACTGTTTGTCAGAAAGTAAATCAATTGTCCCTTTCAAAGCCTGTAAAGCTTGGCAATATGTTAGCTGAGCAGGAAGGTTCTAAGGATGTAAAAGTAATTTCAGTTGCCGGACAGAACAGCAAGAGTGGATCTAGTAAAGAAATATTGCATCCCAAAATTGTTGAAAGAGAGAATGTGACAGATGAATATAAGAAACTTGAACCTGAAGTCACTAAACCGAGTCATATCCAAAAGTGTGATGACTATGCACTGTCTAAGAACATTAGTAGAGACGATCACAGTAAAGCATTTGCTTCCCATGATGAATCTAAAACTGATGTAGCAGAAATTCACTCAACAATGGAAAGAGCATTTTCCCATAAAAATCCATCGGATGGCAACGACAGTGCAAGTCATACTCTTCCTGAGATAAATAATGCCACAAGTTCTGCTATGGTTGGACCTACTTCTGGCATTAGAACATTGGAAGAGCATAGTTCTAAGGACCTTGCTGAGGTCAAGGATGGCGGACAGTTTCAGCAAAAGACAATGTCTGTCATGAGGAGTGGTGAAGTGGTACAGGTATACAATGTTCTATCTATTTCTGATTCATCGTTTTCAAAGTTTAGGTCATGTTTGGACTCGAATGCTATCTCTGTTTGACCTATTTACTAGGTGAAGTACAAGGTGTACATCCCTAAAAGAGCTCCTGCATTGGCTAGGAGGCAACTCAATCGGTGATTCATGGATTTGTGCAACTTAGAAGATATACTTAATGAATGGGCACCAAATGGTTGCATCGATCAGGGGGTTTATGTTTTCTGGGTGCATCCTACTAAATTTAGACTATTTAGGCATTTCAAATCGATATTAATGGGTTACTTAGAAACTTACACTTTTTGAAGTGCGACCTACGCATATGTTTTACATGTTCTCATTTCTGACCAACACTAAGAAAATTGGAATCTTCATCTCTCCAATGAGAATTTGCTTTGTTTGCTTATACATTGTTATTTTAAACTCCCAACTCTTTTCTTCGAATCTTTCAATCATTGCTTGCATTGTGTGTCGATGACGATCTCATATTGAACTTTGCTAATTGGACTGGTGACATTGCAGGAAAAGGACTAGAAAGGTTATACCCACTAATAGATAACAAAAATGAGGGTTAACGGCTACCACCACTACTGTTGGCCCTTTTTGTCTTCTTCCACTGCCTTATTTTCACCAACAAAAGGCTTATGGTTTGTATTGTGTTTTGCATGATGATTTGCATCCTCATATGTGATTCTCCCTCCGTCCCTTAGAATTTTCCAACTTTTCTTTTTTGATCACCACTTTTCACTTTGAGTAAAGCATTGTGGTTCCTGTTAATTCTCTTTCCTATGCACAAACCTCAACTCCACATTTTTTACTTTGTTATTCTATGTGTCAGTCAATTTTGTCTAAGTTATAAGGGACAGGGGAGTAGGTTTTCTGATCAAATCAGCTTTTTCTACCTCTTTTGGCTAATCAAGTGCATCAAATGTGTTCGGGTTGAACTCGGGTCCAATTGGCATCTTATTGCTCTATTCAAATACTCCGTACTTTTTTGGAGTTTGAACGTGTAGGCATATGACCAGGAGATGATCTACATTAAGTGAGCTGAAAAGCAGTTTTCCTATGATAAAAAAAAACTGTCACAATAACTCTTATGTTTAAAAGCAATTTTCTTATGGTTAAAAGCAATTTTCTTATGGTCAGTGCTGGCTTAATTCGTACGGATTGGCATCCTAATTAAGTCAGTACTAATTAAGATCTAAAAAGCAATTTTCTTATGGTAAAAAAAAACTATCCCAATAACTCTTCCCAGGACTTTTGTTATGCGTGATTCGTATAAAACTTTGATGTTCATAAAAAGTGCATTATGAAATAGTGTATAAGGTTTTGTAATAAAAATCCAAAGCTCTAATCCTGAATACTAATACCTTCACCTTAACAACAACGAGTTAATAGCAGCAATTTGGGAAATGTTTAAGATATCGGCAAAACAAGCGATATTTGTCAGATACAAACGTGTATTCTTGCAATTGATAAATAGTTTTGGATTGTGTTGTACTCCCTCCGTTTCCAAAAGAAAGTCACGGTTTGACTTCACGATTATTAAGAAAATAAACAGAAATTGCCCTAAATAGGGGTAAAAACGTTTTAAAATTCCAAAATAGGAGTAACATGTTTTTTATTCCCTGAATATGAGTAATCTGCCAAGTTTGGAAAAAAATGCCATGTTTAAAAGCCTTGTAATGCCAAACTTGGTAAAAATTTACTCCTATTCAGGGAATAAAAAACATGATACTCCTATTTTGGAATTTCAAAACCTTTTTACTCCTATTTAGGGAATTCTCTCGAAAATAAATTGACTTTACTGTAGAAAACACTGTTTAGACACTGTTTGACACTGTTTCGCATTGTTTGGATGTAGATTTCTTTGCCAAATAAGAAAATAAAGGAAGTGTGACTTTGTTTTTGAAACATCCAAAAAGGAATGTGAGTTTCTTTTAGAAACGGAGGGAGTATATTTCTTTTTCGAAAAAATGGTCAAATAAGCCTTTGTACTATTATGAAATGATCATCTAAGCATAGGGTAATTCTATTTGCAGCCCACAAATTGCTATTCACAGCCATTAAATTTTTTTAATACCTAAACTACCCTGACCGGCATGGCGTATGAGAGCGCTCACCTCACCGTCGCCAGCCCACTCCGGCAGTGCATAAATTTGGAAAATCAAATTAATTAAAGTCTATTGAGATTTGAGAATAGGTGGAAGAAACATAAGCAATTGATGAAAACATTACACAGAACCAATCAGATTTGATGAAGATGACCCGGAAATATGATTTAAAGTTATCTTCCATGTGCGTTTCAATGATATAGTCGGCAACAGGTTTACTAGCATAGCCATTTTCCATATGTTTATCCTTCAAAAAGTTCTTGTAGCTCTAATCAACCTTGCCTTGCCGGATAGGAGTCAATTGAGTTTCCCGATACAGGAGGAGCAGGTCTGGCCCGGGACGAATAAGGAATGTCTACGCCTTCTTACTCTATCGCCCTGTCCGAAAACACCAGCTTCACCATGTAAAGCGCCTCAACCTTCTGCCGCCTGTATTGAAGCCCTGCCGCCTCAGCATAGGGACTGAGCACAACACTTTGGGTTGAGGAAAAGGCTGAATAGCCACCAAGTTCCGATGGATGTGCAATAGGCAGTCTTTTCTCTTGACTGCTTCCGTCGGAGCTTATCGTCGCTGCGACCGGAGCTTATGGTGACCGGAATAAAGAACACGCGTAGAGAAGCCATGTGAGCGTCCATGATCCGGACAGAGTATTGAGGTGGGAGGAGAATTATTCTAAGGATATAATAGGAATGAAAAAAGCATGAGGCTGCGTTTAGTAAATATGTGGCTGCATCTAGAAAAAAGATGCATTTTAGTACCCCTAAGCATATGTACTAAAAAAAGATCACTTAGATGCATTTACTACCAAAAAAACGATCAAGTAGGTCCATTGACACAAAATTAATTTGCTATAGACTAGGTAAAGATCATTTTTTTTTCTTTCTCTTTTTTCCTTCTCTCATCGTTCCCTTTTGTTTTTCCTTTCTTTACTCTTTTCTTCTTTCTCAATAGTGGGCCATGCATCATTTATTCATTTACGGAGTACTACCTCCGTCCCCCTAAGTTTGGGACAAGAGAAAGTGACACAGTTATTAATAAAAGTGGGTTTATGTGGTTGATATTGAATTGATAAAGTAAGAATAAAGTAAAAATGATTTAGAACCACACAAACTTTACCAAATAAGGCATGAGACAATCTTAGTGGGACGGACCGAAATGGTAAAATGGGACAATCATAGCGGGACGGAGGGAGTATTTTCTTTAGTCTATCATCCATTCATCCCAAATTCCCAAGTCCTAAACGAATGGTTTTTTTATCGAATAGAGCTTAATTCATAAAAATAGCATGCAACAAAGGTACAGGATAATAAAAGAATCACATGTAACCATCCGCCCTTGGCCGAGACTGAGAGTTAACCACCTGTAAAAAAAGCAGTATAACTCGCTAGACCTGAATTGGGCAACTTAAAGCCAATGACGATTATCGCAGACCTCTCATCCCCCAAACCTAATGTAAGAGTCATACAACATAAAATAAAACAACACACAAACATCTTAACCTGGAAATTAAAATGCAGAAACAATAAATAATCAAACTCCAAACTGCGTCGATCAACCCTTGGCGGTAGTTCTGGAGGAGGCCAGACTTGCGTCGGCAGATGTTGCACCAAAGCGGCTCACCTCCAACTCGACCACCCCTTCGTCAGCATCAATAATCGCCAATTTATCCGTATCTTGCACTACTCGGCTCTCCTTATCTGCGTGAAATTGTCCTCCAATCCACTGCTTACCGACCCCAGCCATCTCCGTCTGCAGTCGACCTCCTTCGATCATCTTTACCGCACCAGTACCGCCGATCTTCGAAAGATTCGAAATCGGAAAACGAAACCCTAACGACCACCGCCCTAGAGAGCTATGAAGCTTTAGAGAGATCAACTCTCACCTCCGTTTTGTATAAGGATAATCTTCCACGAATTGCATACTTGATGTATGGTTTTTATTTCTCTAGTTTTTTTTTTCTTATTTCGTTTTTTATTTATTGTATTCTACCAAAAATTGTTTTCAGCATTTCTATTTAATTTTCTCAATAAACTATACTCATAAATATGCTTATTCTTAAAAAATGAAGATGTGAATGTTATTAAAGAATTATTTTATTTTTGGAGAAATTACCTTTCAGTTATTGCTCTGAAATGTAGTCCTCATCATTAAATATCGTAAAACTGTTTTACACTTTAGCATTCTTTAACTATTACACTTTATCCTTTTAGTTAAATATTTTATTTTTGGAGAAATTATACTTTATAACTTTTATACGATTAGAATTGCAACTTCATACACAGTAAAAAAACGTATGCACTTTCGTACACATTTTTCAAATCTGTCGCACTTAACTTTTTTGTCTCTAAAGTTAGATCGTAAATGAAAAATATCAGTCATAACATTCTTATAGACCATCATATATAGGTGCATAGAAAAAAGTTTTATTCACATTTTCAATTTATTTATTAACAATTTTTTCTCTAAGTTAACTCATAGACCAAAAATATCAATCGGAGATTGTCCAATTTCACAGATAACAAATGTCTAGAATAAATTAAAAAAAATAGAAATGATAAAAGAATTGTACTCCTTTTGTGGCACACATTATTTTTTAAAAAAAGTTGATCTTTTACACCGATTATTTTGTCTGTTCCTCACTTATAGAACAAACTTGTTGGTATGATTTTTTTGAAAACGTGTACAAAAAATATACAAATCCTTTATCATGTCTAGAACATTTTTATATGTTCCGACATTTATTTTCTATAAAACTGAATTTCTTCTTCCGACATTTTTTCCGCTTTACAAAGTTTGTCTGTGCGAAGAATATTGATAATGTTTACGAATATTATATAATTTTTTGCCTCTTCTTAAATTCTTTTATTTGTACTAGACATTTTTTTGTACTGAACTTGTTAGCGCTCGCCTAACTCTAGAAAATTGTCAGTGCAAAAACATGTAGCATATGTTTTTTTATTGAACTAAAACATCTTGACGATGTGGTTTGGTATGTGTAAGACTTTGATGTTTTATTTAATTCGTGTCTAGTCTGATATAGGTAATTGTATAATTTATCATTATTTAAATATGTTCTGATCTGTTTATAGGACATGGGACTGAAAAGCGTTGAATAAAAAATATCCCAAGAAGGGATGAAGGGGAAAAGAAAGAAAATGGGAAAAAGCAAGAAAAAAAGAAAATGAAATGAGGAGCAGAAGAGTGATAAAATTAAGACCAAAATTTAGAAGAGAAAACATCAATCAATTGAAAGAGAAAATAAAAATAATGAAATACTCCCTCCGTCCCAGAAAATTCTTCCAGTTTTCCTTTTTGGGCCGTCCCAGAAAATTCTTCCAACTTTCCTAAAAAGGAAACCACTTCATACTAAAAACCCCAATTTACCCTCCACTTTTAAAAATACTCCCTATTGCCTACCCTCTCATTTACCCCATCCGCCTCTCTCTCCCATTTACACCCACTGCCTCCCTCTTTCTCTGTGACTGTCGGTCTCTCTTTCTCTCTCTCTCTCAATTACTCCAACCGTCTCCCTCTCTCATTTACTTCCATCGTCTCCCCCTCTGTATAATTGCCTCCCTCCCTGTCCCCATCGTCTCACAATCGTCTGGATCTAAACCCCAATAGTCTCACAATCCCTGTTTCGGTACTCCATCCCACCTGCATGGCTCAGAACTCCACGGAAGATGATGGCCTCCTGATAATCCCGGATAGTGAAGACGAGCTTGCAGATGATGTTTGTGAGACGCCGACAGAGGTTGCGAGGGAGATTATTGAAGATGTCATTGTCCCTGACAGTGAAGAGGGTCTTCTTCCGGAGGATGGGGTGGCGTGGGATTCTGCAGACCCTGTATCGGAACTCCATCCGAGGTGCATGGCTCAAAATTCCCCGGAAGAGGATGACCTCCTCATAATCCCAGACAGTGAAGACGAGCTTGCAAAGGATGTTATTGAGAAGCCTACAGAGGTTATGGGGGAAACGGTGGACCCAAATCTGCTCAAAAGACGCAGAGACAACGACATGCATCCTATTCGGAGAAGTCCTCGGTTGGAAGAGTTTCTAAAACTAATGATACCGAAATGGGAAACACGCATGTGGGATGTGGACACAGATTAGGGGAGTTTCTTCCATACCCTATCTTTATTTATGGTTTAATTTGTAATCTGTGTCCTATGTGTGACTTTTGGGGGAAGCAATGATGAAAATTGGTTTTATTGATGTTTAATGTGATGCATGTGGCTTGTATATGGTTGTTTGGTATGAGTAATGGTAGTTATGCATACTGTGATTTGCATACACACCTTGTGTGTATTGGTCCTTTATGTATACCTAAATGATCCATACTGTCATTGAAGCATCCCTACTGGTCCTTTATGCATACTGTGATAAAAGTAGACCTTATGTGTACTGGTTCTTTATGCAAACTGTGATGAAAGTAGGAGGTCTGTGTTCTGGTTCATTATGCCTGGTATGCTATGATGAAACCCCTATGAATATGGTAGTGTTTGCATACTGTGACCATGCCCTATGATGTGGTAGTGTTTGCATACTGTGATGACCATGCCCCTATGATGTATAGTGTTTGCATACTGTGATGACCATGCCCCTATGATGATGTCGTAGTTTATGCATACTGTGATGCAGAAACAATGTCTTCCAGTTTGTGACTTTGTGTGTGTGGAATGTATGGTTTAATAGTAGTTGTGCAGTATGCTTCTACTATTACAAGATGTCCATTGGTAGTTCAAACTGTAAATGTACCAAAATGATGAAATAATTATGACCATTGGTAGCTCAGTATGCTTCTAGTATTACAAAATGTCTGAGTATGCTTCTACATGTACATTCAGGTCTGAGTATGCTTCTACTACTACAAAAGGTCTGAGCATGTTTATACCACTTCGAAATGTCATACTGTCCTTGAAGTAGTATAATTAAGGCCTTTACAAAAAACAAAAAATATAAGGCCTATACAATTGATCCCAATATCCCCATACTTGGCAGTACATGAACTTCATCACTAAAGATGATGATCATCATCATCATCATCTTCAATTATGAAGTTCCCCTGACTTTTAGTATCCTCTGCTTCTTGCCCTACAATAAGTCTTGTAGCTTCCAAAAGTGCAATATCTACCTCAATTGAAATTGGAAGTCTCCCTTCTGCCTGCATCCTATCCTTTGCTGCGTGTGGTAGCTTGTAGTTGTTCCCCCCCTGCACTTTCATTATTTCAATCATAACATACTGATAGCTTAGCCATACTTTGTTCAGAGTCATAGGGGTTACTTCTTTGAATGCATCATCAATTGCCTGTAACAGTTCATCTACTGTCTTAGGTGCGTGCTGCTCTTTCAAAGATTGTATTGCCCTAAAAAAACCTAGGTCTAGGATGTTAAGGTCTGGAGAATTGGATGGCTGGTTAGTAAGTGTGATACTAAACCCATCAGCCATGGAAGCAGTCATATACTGTGCATCAGTCTGTGAAATGTGTGGGGTTGCATTATCTTGTTGTATTATGATTTCTTTGCTTAACTGTGGAGGCCATTTTTCCTTGATTGCTGGGAGGACTGTGTTGATTAACATGTCCCTGATCACTGTCTGATTTACCTTAGGGATAGGCTTGGTTTCCATGACACCTGCAGGTCTGTTTTTGCTTCTTCTTTTTGCTGCAACCTGTTCAACAAATGGAAACATGCCTATTTTTCCATCCCAAATGACCTCACCACTTTCTGAAAATAGGGGCCTACCCACTACACCTAGGGACATTACCTTAGTTATGAACCTCTTAGATTTGCATTCTCTGTGTGGATCAACCTCCTCCAAGGCCATGTAATATCTTTGAGAAGCTTTTGTCATGAAAAACCATTTTTCATCAATGTGAATGACATTATGAAATGTTGGAAAACTAGGCTTTTGTGGCACTGAATTGTCTATCTGCCTAAGACAGAACTTCAGTCTTTCCAATTTATTTTCATCAGTCAGAAATGGCTTTATTGCATTTGAGTGGCTTCTGAGCTTACCTCTGTGAACCAATCTGTGGACACTAGACTTTGATATTGAGCTGGCAACTGCTAATGATCTTATGGTAGTTCTTTTATGGAGTGGGATCTGTGATATGTCAGATAGATCAAATTCTATCCTTTTGCAGCCAGAATTACCACTCCACTTCCTATGCACATCTACTGCATCACCTTTTAACACTTGTTTTTTAACTGTCTCCCAAATGCCAGAAATAGTTCTTCTGGACACTTCAAACTGTCCAGCAAGTTTTTCGAAAATACCTTTCTGAGCTTTCAAATCCCCCAAAAAGTCCCTCCGACTGGACATTAAGAGTGCATCTGATATGCTATCTTTTTCCATGTTTGAAAGTCTCTTTTTTTTCGCACTGCATCACCCTCACCATCTGATATTACTATTTCCAGGTGTACGCCTCCTGGTGTGGAAGAAGCAGAAGGCATTGTGGGAGCTGAAGAAAACGTGGAAGAAGCAGCAGCTGTGGACGATTCCCCAAGTGTAGATGCTGCCATTTTTTCCCAGAATATGCGTGTGTGTGTGTGTGGAGTGTATGGTAGATTTGTGAGGAGGAAGGATTATATGTAATGAACTCAAACCTAAACTCCCTCCTTTTTTTTGTGCCTTGCCGCCTAACTTATGCAGATTTAGATTTAATATGAATAGTGTTTACTATTCACATGTCATTCATATCTACTTTTAATCATTTCAATCCTACTTAAAGTTTTTACCACACCTTTTACCCCTTTCTTTATCCCTTTCCTAACCCCATTCGGCCAAGGGTATAATAGGAAAGTCAACCCACCCAACTTTTTGCATAAATTTGCGATACCGGTCAAAACCGGAAGAATTTTCCGGGACGGAGGGAGTAACAAAGAAAGGGATGACGGGCATTGACGGGGGAGGGAAAGCACCGGGGGAAGAAAATAAAAAATGAACAAAGAAAGAGACAAAAGAATAGGAAAAAGGTTTGAGGAGTAAAGCTGCCTGCCACCAGGGAATGAAGAAAAAGAATAAAAGAAAAGAAAATATGGATGACTTATACGGAGTAGGTTGTTATCACTTATCAGGTCAATTGATTTGTTTGATGTTTTTTGGAAGTAAATGTACTCCAATGATTGTTTTTTTAGTGCAAGGGTTTAGATGATAGATGTATAATAGTAGGAGTTATTTGGCCCTTTTTTGGACGTCCCATATAAAGGTTTCTATTTCCGATGTTTACGATGTTTACGGAAACCAATTGTGGATGCGGAGGTCTCGAGGTTGTCCCACCAACGACGAATTTCTTTTCTGGTTTAGGAGAGGGCTTGGGTTTATTGGAGGGTACAAAGGTTTAGTTCTATGGAGTGACGGTGTTCCAATGGAGATTATGGGGGTGTTTGGAACTGATTCTACTTCTGCTTCTTTTTTAAAGTAGAAGCAGAATCAGAATCAGTTTTCACAAGCTGGTCACCCCAGCTTCTAGGAGTAAAAAAGAGCACCAGAATCAGATCCAAACACCCCTATAGCTATGGATTATGGGAGGAAGATGGCGGTTATGAAGGGTCACCACGTGCCTTTTTAGTCTGTGAATTACAAAAACTTCACTGAAATTAGAAATGCATATCATAAAGCCGCTCAACATCCTTTTTCTTTCTTTTTTCATTATCTCTCGTCGGCAAACTTGAGGATTCCTTGAAGCTCCTCAATGATATCTGCCAGAAGATGGCCCAAGACATCCGAAGACTTCACAACAATAACCCTTCATTTTTCGCCGACTTCACAACACTCCCAAACCTCCGCTCTAATTTTTCACCGGTCGGATAAGTATCATCTCCGGTGAGCATCCACCGGTGCAGTTGAGAATAGGCAGTTTACAATGTTGGTTTCACTTTGATTGGAGAGTGAATGAAACGACAAGTTTTATGAAGTCATATATGACTCCTGTATGAGTCATATGACCTATGTGACATCACCATAACCACACATCTTTTTAGTAGAGATTTTCACCGAAAAGGTGTGTGGTGATAATAATGCAACATATGTCACATGATTCCATAGGAGTAATGTATGAGACTGACTTTAAATTTTCTTTTATAGAAGACGGAGTCCAAGATTTGATCCGCTTTTTGAAAAACAAAAATAATAATGCTACATGGTAGCCCATGTCACTCCCTAACCATCAAGGCGGCAACTAACTGGCTAAAAAGAATAATTGGATGCTTTTGTGTAATTTGAGGGCTTCTTTGAATGTTTGAGTGTACAAGTAGCTAATTGATGTTTTCATTATAGTAGGACGACTTATTTGACAACTTCCCCCCAAAAAAAAGAAGAAAAAAAATTGTTTCAATTACTCGTAATAAACGTACTTAAATCAAATAGAAATTTTTCTTCATGGATAAAGTACTACGTATATATTACTACGTAGATTGTATATCAAAGACAAAGATGGCTGGCAAAGCTATGTTACAAGAACCGGATTGGAAAGCGACCCGGACGAATGACATGGTCGTGAGTTAGCTCGTATCTGGCGGGTCAGCCTAATCATCGCCGGGAAAACTTGGTCAACATTTATATTTAACAATTACTACCTCCGTCCCTTTTATATTGATACGGAGGAGGGTGACACGATTATTAAGAAAAGTGGGTTTGTGTGGTTGATATTAATTGATAAAGTAAGAATAAAGTAAGAATGATTTAGAGCCACACAAACTTTACCAAATATGGTATGAGACAATATTAATGGGGCTTCCCAAAAAAGTAAAACGGGACAATATAAGGGGGACGAAGAGAGTATATAACAATATATAAAATTAAAAATAAGGGTAATTATTGTGCACAATAATCAAATAATTATAAAACTAGTAAGCATTGATAAGTTATCAATGATAACACATCCATAAGACCATAATCCATAATATTCTAAAATATAGTTTTAGCACTAATTATATCAATTATTTAATTTGATATTTTTGAATACATGTATAAAATAGAGTATTTTTTTAAATAATTATGTATCTAGTATGAACATTCAAGTATATTAAACTTTTTTCAAAAGTAATATTCCCTTCCCCTTACCTTTTTGGGTCTTCACAAAAAGTTCTCCCTGTTTCCCTTTTTGGAAAGATTTGTATGACTATCATTCATTTACTTTTTTCTTACTCAACCACAACTCCAATCAAAGTCAAACCGAGAAAAAATTTACGAGATGGAGGGAGTACTATATATATATATATATATATATATATATATATATATATATATATATATATATATATATATATATGAACATAATTACACTTATTACAAAATCTTAAAATATCATAAAAGTATTTTTACTTATATTTTAAATTTTATATACACAATAGGTTAGTGAAATAGAAATAATACATAATCAGGTTTCTTTACAAAAATATTACGTTGTACTAAAATAAAACTTATGTACACAAATATGACCAATAGTTACTACAATGTAGTATCATGGTAACTTAATTTTAAAATTGAAAATAAGTTGTTATGATTTCATTACTACTCTAATCACTAGTCACATTTTTGTAAACAATCTTCATTTTAGTTATAAATATGTAATTATTTCATATATAATCAAATAACAGCAATAATATACATCATTAATAATATACATCATTATTACATCAATTTCATATTAATTGATAGTTGGAAGCTTAATATGGTATGTTAAAGAAATAAGTACTCTGTCCCGCTAAAATTGTCTTAGTATTTCTTTTCGGTTCGTCTCACTAATATCAAATTTAGTAAAAATTTTGTGACTTAAAATCATTCTTACTTTATCAATTCAATCTTAACCACATAAACTCACTTTTATGGGTATGCAAGTCACTCTCTCTTGTACCATTGTTATAAGAGCACCAAGTTTCAACTCACATGATTGGAAAAGTGGAATGTTGGCTGCTCTTAGCTTCGCCAAACGCGGGATCAAATCCAGTCAGGAATATATTTTGCATTTGGGCTGGTTCTTGGAGAAATTACCAGTTTCCTAGGTTTGGGCCGTCCTGGGTTAAGACGGGTCAGCAGGTATATCCAGTTTTACCCACACATACGAGTTTATATACAACCGATCCAGATCCAGATTAAGTGTCTGGTCACCGGTTTCTGGGGCAACCGGTCCAGTCTGGTGGTCTGGTAAGATAGGGGCAAAGGTAATACCTAAAAGAGAATACAAAACTGTTATTCTTTTTTTATATAGTCTATTCAACCAGCGTCGTAGATTTGGTGTTACATTGTAGAAAATCTTGAGGATAGAGCCGTTAAGGTCATAGAATATGCATATAGTACTAACTCGATTTCAAAATGCTCGGTATAGTTCTTTTTTTATTTTGGCACTTCTATTCAAGCGAAGTGATTGAACAAGAAGTCTGGTTGAGATTCAGGATAATAACTTAATAAGTGAAAGGATAAGAAACACGAATGACCCAAAAAAATCATTAAATTTATTTCAATACTGTAGGAGCAATAAAATACCCCAATTAAATCAATACTTCTCTTTTTTTATAAATCAAATATGTAATTGCCAAAATTGATTTCCTAGTTGCTACTTTATGGAAAACAAATAAGCTTAAAATCGTGATAACACAGAGCCAATCATAAATCAGGCATACTTCCTAGAATGAAGTCTATGTCTGGAGTTACAATAGCGCGTTTGTTAAGCTCACCGATGTTGCAGCAGTACTTCTCTTCTAAGTTCATCGCCACGGCGTTTTGAGAAAATATACAATCCGTACCTGGAGAAACCTGAAATTCATAAAGTGGTTGAGCTATAGAGCAGTTTTCCATGTAAAAATCCAACTTTAGTGCAAATAGGATATATCCATTTGTATGCATTTTTTGTACAGGCCCCACACTGCTGTGCAATTCATACAGTGGTTGAGCTATAGAGCAATTTACCATGTAAAAAAAAGTATAAAGTGCATACAAAAATTGTGTACACCAAACATAACTCATGCAAATATATAAACCCTGGGAGTAAAAAACTTACATCATAAAGAGTTTCTCCGAGCTTCATCTTGATAGCTCCACTCTTGTAAACTAACATTTTGCCAAGAAACCCTCCATTCAAATCATCAAGCTTACATAGCCTGGCTTTTGATGCCTTTGGGTTGTTGTTGGCTGCCTCACTACCTTCTGATGCATTGGCATGTTGCTTTATCGTAGGCAAAAGTAACGGTAATTGGAAGAAGAACATATTGTCCTCCCCATCCTCCTCCTACCATACATTTAAGTCATGAAGTTTTAAAAAACTATCAGATCTAGAATTTATTCAACTGCAAAAAACTCTTCGGAATTCGAAAGATGCAGGGGGAGAGAATGACGAAATAGAGAGGGAGTTTGGAAGAAAAGAATAGAAATGGAAAATAAACTGAAAAATGCTTCAATCTCAAGTATTATTGAACTCATTATACATAAACATTTTATTGTAATAGTTTAAAAATATAAGTATTTAAAATAATTAGATATTTTGGTTTGCATTCGTATTGCTTAAAGTAAAAGTAAACACTAAAAAAATCATTTTCTTTAATATCTTTTCCCCTTCCCCTACAAATTTCAGATATCCAATCATAGCCCAAGAGATTAGTGGACTAACAAATAGACCAAGCTCAGCAGCCGAATTTGTTGAACTTTCATTGTAATTAGAGTTCTGTGAACCAAACTCCTTCTCATCAAGAACCTCTAAAAACGAAAGAAAAACAATTATGAAGCACAAATACTTTAAGACAAAACCACTACATACTACTACGTAATACTTATTATTATATCATTATATGAGAAGATACCTGGATTTCCAGAATACGGCCTTCTCAAGGGAAGAGTAATAGGATAATATGAATAATAATCCTAAAATTGTAAAGAGTAAAAACAATCACTAACTTATTTTCATTGGATGAGATCAACAATAATATTACTCCATCCATTTCCAAAAGTTCTACATCCTTTCTTTCTTGTATGCCTAAAAAAACCATTTCCATTATTAAAACTTCTATAACCACATTTTTACTCTTTTCCTCTCTTCCCACACGGGGTGGCCCAAACTCCTAAAAGATTATACAAACTAATACTGGAAGAACATTTGTAGATAGATGGAGTAATATATTAATAATACTTATTATTCATAGTATTATAATCATCATAGTATTTAGCAAATGATGTCCGGTTTAGAGTTTTCACCAACCCAAGGTTCTTTGTATTCCTTCTCAGGTTCCTGCCCCGGGATAACATCTGCGAAAAAATTGCCTAGTCAACTAAACATCCAAGCATTCTCTATGGACTTCCTAAGAAAATAATTAATTAATATTTAGATCATAAAAATACGACGGAAAAGCTACTTGCCGTTAGAAGATTTGTTAGCACCCTTGGGAAGGAGATGTGATCCAAAGGACTTTGAGGAATCTCCAGAAACAAACTGTATTGATCCTAAACTCACCACCGAACCCCATAAACATCAATAGTAAACAATCACATTAGTAGATAAATACATAGGATCAATAACAATATCTCCTGAGAACATATACTAGAAGACTTGAAAGAGAACTAACCTTTTTTATCTGCTCTGGTTGTTCTAAAAGAAGTAGATTCCTATAATTCAATTAAATTCAATTAATGGTATAAGACTGATGGTGATTTTTTTACAGATAAGAAAAAAACTCAATTAAAACATCGCTAAAGAATAAAACCATTAACAAATATGAAGTGATAATACATTGAAACGGCGCAACAATTCATCTGCCTTCACACCATCAATATCATCTTCAACCTTTTCCCTGAAAATATTGACCCAAATTAACATAACTTAAATATGAACAATACTTTTTGTGAATTAATTTGTCCATGCAAGAGAATAATTACGGTTTCGGCAAAACAAGCTTCTGCGCTCTGCGGGGAGGACCTTTCGGAGCAAATCTCACCTATAAGCTCAAAAATAAAGATTTCTAGTATAATCGCATAGAATGATACAGTAAATAAAGTATAACTTCAAAATTAGATAACAATAAAAAAATCAAATTTAATTAAAAACAATGACATATAAAAACATATGCACTTAATCAAATCCTAAATGATTCTCAAACAAATAATGATGACAAGTGTTCAAAATTATTTGCACCAAGGGTACGAGAGTTAAAACCTTCCTGGTCGTTTTGGCTGCAGCTGTGGAGGCTGCCAAAGCTTCTGGATCCATGAAACCTCAATACAGATGGTACTGAAAGAGATAATAAAGATAAAATAAAAACAAAACAAATAGAAATGGAAACTAGATTATTAATTATTAAAAATAACACTTCAGATTCATGTTAGGTCATTTAACAAAAGCAGGGCCGAGCCTACTGTTGAGACCAAGAGGCCATTGCCTCAGGCCCATAAAATTGGAAAAACTAGGGCGAAAAAATAGTATTTAGTCCTACGCTGTATCTTTATATATAGAATTAGAATATGGTTTACAATTTTACATCCAAATAGAAATCTATTTGAAGCCAAAAGAAGTGAAACTCTGTTGTCTTAATGAAACATTAGTTAATTACTCTAATTAATAACCATCATCATCATCATTATCATTACCCCAGTGCTGCAAAGGCTCCCACCTTCGATGGGGTAAGGGGGTTGGATGTACGCATCCTTATCTCTGTACTAAAGTACAAAGAGACTGTTTCCGGATGACAGATGGTGAAAATCACGTCAAAAATTGCACAAACTGAATGTTGCTTCATAAAAAAGAAACGTAGACAATTTAGTGAGTCATTTTTCTTTATTACGTCACATTCCTAAGCCAAAAAATAATGAGTCTTTGGTTCCATTGCAAATGATGGAGGTCTATAATTAATAACCATCAAGGTTTAATTACAAACTTAATTAATAGTTATAAGTTAAAAATAAACATTAGAAAATTGAGAATAAAGATAATAAATATAAATAAAATAATCGCAAAAACATTATAGATATAAAAATGCAGAATTAATAAATTTAGAAAAAAATGTTCTAATTTAAAAATATAAAAATGTAGAGTATTTTATTATTTTAAAATATTAATAAAATGAAGATATTAGAAGTATCTTTTTTTATAAATTTTTTTATAATAAATCTTGATGGAGTAATTGTTAAGAATGTCTTTCTAAGTAAAAATCCTATATAACCCACATACATACATGAATGTAAACGAGTAAAATTTATTTCCATGTCTTTTTAAGTAATAATATTTCCATTTTTATTACAGAAAATAGTGTGATTGATATATACAAATTATTTGTTTTGTAGATAAATTTTAACAAGTATCTACTTATACTTATACTTATCCTTATGGCGCGCATATGGTGATATGGATGAACTGAAATATTGTAAATTAATTAAATGCTTCCACCTCTTGATCAATGGATGATACACTTTTAGAAATTGAGCATGGGCCAAAAACTAATACATATAAAATACCTCCAATTGTAAAAAGGTAAAATACAAAAAGAAATTTTACAAATATTTTACATGAACTAATTTTTCATCAAATTCAAATAAATAAATAAATAAAAACATAACAAATTCAACTCTACAAAAAACCCATTACATCATATGATAAATTAGATAATGTTAGAAAGATCCTCACAAGTAGGTGAAGTAACTATCATATCAAAAAATAGGGTTAACAACTAAATACTATTTTTAAATTTAGTTAAACCAGTTACCAACCACATTGTTGTGATAATGAGATATGGTATATTCCAATTATTCATGTTCAGAATTTGGTCTAGAAACATTTATGATTATCCAATTTTTTGGTGAAGTAAATGAAATTTGAGAGTATGCTTATCAAACAGACAAACATAAACTATACTAATTGCCACTATTAACAAGAATGCTTTCAATAAAATTAATGAAAAGTTGCCAACAGTGTTGTATTTTTTAAAAATCATAATATTTTAATTCGATCACAGTTGTTGCAATACTAGTTGAAAACAGTGCCCTGCTAAGGTATTTCAGTAATTATCTTTACACCAGGAAGAGAAACTTAAGCTTTTGTTATAAGCTCTAACCCAATCTAAGTTGTTAACAAAATAACCTAAACCACAATTTATCACTTCCTCTCATCGGAAGTCGGGTTAAAAATAATGAACTACTGAACAAGTGCCTTTTTACAAGACACAAATTAAAAATGAGAGTAAATTCAGGATTATAAAGTGAAGACGTAAACTTGAATTCAAAACTAAAAAGCAAGATAATGACCAGAAGTCAGAATGATCGAATCAAGAAGGGTGTGCAGAATTTTTTACAATTCCTTGGTTCCTAAATTCCACTAATTGAAACTACAACTTATTAATTGAACAAAAGATGGTCAAGTGCTGATTGAATCTGAAATTTTCCGAAGCACATATCATTAAAAATCACTAATAGAATCTGAAATCTTTTCTAATTTGAACAAAATCTGAAATTTAATTCTTAATTTAGCTTACCTGGCTGAGTATTGAGCCTGAAAACGGCAAGAGGAGTTTTTTCCCAGCGTGCAGGTGCAGCAGACAACGTGCCGCGGAGAGGACTAGGCTGTTGACGGCCGGCTGGCTACAGACTATCCTCGAGTTAAGAGGGAAGATGGTGAGGAGATAGAGAGAGGGGTGGGAAAAACCTAGAAGAAACATTCCGGGTTTTTTGTCCGGGTTTAGACAAATTATGATTCTTGTCCGGGTTTTTTAACCACCAAATTAAAAAAAACGAACCGAACCCGAGATTTTGGGCTTATTAACAGGCCTTAAAATTGATAACCTGGCCTGGACCGATAAAGACCCGAAACAATTAACTTTACTATAAAATTAATATAATATATGAAAATAAATTTATAAATATTTCCTAATATATGATTATAATCACAGTGGATAAAAAATGTTTTAGTAATTTTTAGTGACTACAAATATGTTCAATTTGTTTAGTGCAATCATCAGGAAAATATATTTATAGCAACTCTGTTCACATTTTTATCTTTAAATTTTATTTCGTAATAGTTTTAAGAAACGTATATTATTTATTTATATGCATCTTAAATAAAATATTAAGATAATTATCTTCTTTGAGTTTGAATTGTTGGTGATTTTGGAGACTAATATTTGTGCTATTATTTTGCGGTTTGTATTTTTAATTAACTTTATTTGAAAATAGGTGTTAAAATATAAAAGAAGAATGAGATATTTCACGTTCGGGCTTTAATTGGCCCAACCCGAACACGGACCGAACTTGGGCTACCAAAACCCGACTCGGACCAAATATAATGGCCTTTGTTTCGGTCCCTAATTTTCATAACCCGAGACTTTACGGATAATTTCCGGATTTAGCAAAAACCTAACCCAGACCGGACCGATCCCACCCCTGACGATATCTATATAATATAATAAAGCAAACCTTGATTGAATGCTTTAGAGAAATTTTTGACATGTGGCAATGCTCTTCATGCTAAAATTTGCCAAGTGGCAACTCAATATTAAATTTTAATCCATATACCTAAATAAAAGCTACGTAAATCATATATGAGACAACATAATTAAACTTATGTACACTCCATAATAAATATACACAACATTTATATATGCATTTAAAAGAAGATAGAAGGAAAACCTGTTTAGCTTCTAAAATTGCATGTATACATAAAACAAACCTTTTGAGCTTCTAACACATGTTACATAATCATATCATTTATAAGCATTTCAAATGATCAAGAAAAACGCATTCACCTTCCGCCAAACATATATATACTTCGTATTAAAGTAATGATTACGTCCTTTCGGATAGACAAGCCTTCTGTCTGGCCGACATTGTTTGGGACGGTTTCCGGTTGAAGATTTTGAACATGTTATGCATGAAGTTTAGATTATATCCACAAAAATTCAGTATAAATTCAATTGAGAGGTCCATTAATTAAATTATTGAAACAAATTGTGCCAACATAAAAGCTCAATTGTTTTCAATAATTTGTTTAATAGAAATTACACCAAAAAAGACTAAATTATGGCAAAAATAAAAAAATAGAACTTCTTATGTTTTTATTTCAAAATAGGACCATATTATTCCTATTTGGAAACATACCTATATTTCATTCTATTCTTACCCCTCCTTTAAACATGAGTAAAAGATAGTCAAAGGTCATAATTAAATGTTTTAATTCATAATAAATTCATAAAAATTAATTATAATTGTAGAAAAATTAAAAAAAATAACAAAATATTTATAAAATAAATTTTTTTTTTTTAAAAACAAGTAAAAATTAATAAAAACATACTAAAAATCTATATAAAAAATAAAAACAAATATGGATATCTTTCCCACCGCCTTTACTGCCTCCCTGCACCATCACCTTCGACAAGTGTAAAAATTATTGCCTTTTTTTCTAAAAAAAATGCCTTTTTCTAAAAAAAATGCTAAAAAGGGCATGTTACGTACTCTTTGAGAATGCCAAAATTTTCATTGAATCTGCAACAAATATGGCATTCCTAATGCATGTGACACCCCACCCCACCCCCCCCCCCGGTGATCGGAGGTGGTGGTACTGGGGTGTAAGAGGCGACGATGCTTTTTTTTGCATTTTTTATTTTTTTAAAAGTTATTTTGAAAAAAAAGTTATTATTATTATTATTTAATATTTTTGTTAATATTTTTTACGATTTTTAATTACTTTTATGATTTTTTCTGATTTAGAACATTTCAATAGCTACAAGGGTATATTTGTCCAAAACACACATAATTAGTCCTATGAAACATATTTTAGTTTTTTTGGTCTTAGACATACATAACAGCTCCTAGATCACAAAGTCTGTCGCATTATATTAACATGCATGTAAAGGTCGATTCATTATTTTGTCCAAGTTTTATTAGTATTTCTCTCCTAATTTAAGTCTCATTTGTATTCCCTGCATTCTCGACTAAACTGTATATTCAATTCTATTTTTCAACAATAATCTTTATGATTTCTAAAAAAATCTTAGTGACTCAATATAACTCATTGAGTTGCACGGTTTATGAGTTGACATGTGACTTAGTATTGCTTCTATTTTCTAAAATATATTTTCATTCATATTTTTTCATAACAAACATTACAACATATTTTCCCGTGCAATGCACGGGTACATATACTAGTATGTTGATCAGCTAGACGGAAGGGAGTGCTCATTGATCTATTGGGCCTTTTGGGCGGGCCAGTGGGCATCTATTACAAGTACATTTTATTTGTTTGAAGTGTTGGGCTAATATAAATATGTATATATATTTCCGGACAGGGATCGCCGTCTGGCAACCTCGTTTTGAGGTGGTTTCGTGACACATTTTTTATGAAATTTGATACGGGTATCATGTTTATCATGAAGTGTAGATGATGTCTATCAAATTTCATCTAAGAATTCAATCGGAAAGTTAATTAATTAAAATTTTGAAAATAACTACATCTTTTATGTACAATTTGGCACAATTATTTTTAAAAATTTATTGAACTAACTCTTCGCTTGAATTTCTATCTGAAATTTAGTGGATATATCCTACCCTTCATGGTAAACATGTTTACAAAATTTCATCAAAACATTCCAGCAAGAACCACCTCAAAATTACACTTCATGATACAATTTTTATATAAGAAGTAAAAATATATGTCTCATGAGAAAAATAATTTTTTCGACAAGCTCAGTTACATACGTATGTTTGGCACAATCACTGTTCTAAAATCAATCTAGTCGGACTGATTAATAGGCCTAGTCATCCTAATCGGTCCTAATTGTAGAGGCCTAGTCGGTAAAAAAAACGGCCTAATCGGCCATCTAGGCATTAGGCGCCCCTCAACCGTCCGACTAGGCCTAGCGAGTTTTAGAACAATGGGCACAAATAACTGAAAATATACTTTTTGATCTTTTAGTAACTATAAGCTTTTGGTGAGCGAAGAGATCTCAAAAGAAAATGTGTCAACTAATACTCTATTTGATTTCATCGGTTGGGAATACAAGCGGTTTTGAGTAATTAATACTCTCTATGTCCCTTGTTATCTAGGAAAATTTGACTTTTCAAGTTGAAGAAGTTAAACTTTGAATGATTATATATTTATACACGACAATATTGATAATATGAAAATGTCTTTTGTCTAAAATAGTATCATAAATGTATTAATTTATCAATTTTCACATAAATATATTAGTTAAATAATAGATCAAAGTTTATCATCTTTAACTAGAAATGTCAAAAATTGTTAAATAAAAAGGGATGAGAGTAGTAATAAAACTATAAAAGCTACAAAATTTTCTTACATGCTAATCAGTGTAATTTTTTATATAAAAAAAAATCTTTTATTTAAAAAAACTTCTAGAAAATTCGGTACCAGACATGCGATTAAAGTTTTTAGCGGCCCACTCGTCCGCTTCATCGGTACAATGGGCGAGTGGATTGACTATTAACGTTTGTTTGTTTTTGCCTAGGCCCTCCGATCCGCCTTTGGAACAGTCACCAAATAATACTCCGATTATGCAAAGAAATTAAAGAGAAAAAAAGTAGAAGACGACTTCAGCTTCCTAGATAGAGAAAAGTAGCAGAAGAGGTCTCCTTTACGATTACCATTTAATTTTTCTTATCTTGCAGACCAATCATTCGAACAATCGCCATGAGTTTCCTGTTTGGCAAGAGGAAAACTCCAGCAGGTCCGTTCTTGACGCACATAAAGATCTACGCGTTTAATATCTAATAATATTTCCAGTGTTCTGTACAATTATGTATGATTTGAGCTTATTCTGCTGGTAATTTGAATATTGGGTATCGCTGTGCTTATATATGTCAATTGATCCTAAATCAAGTTATTTTTTATTATTGACTGGAATTTGCAATTATGGATTGTGTTTTATTAGACCGGAGTTGGGAATTTAACATTTTGTATGGGTTTCAGTTTTATTTGATGGTATACATATTCTTATATAAAATCCTAACTAAAAGTTAGATATAGGTAGACAAATATGAGTCTTTATACATTTATATCAGAGGAGTGGAAATTCTTGTTTTCAGCAATAGACACCTGGTTTTAGGTTTGAAGGTGCCAGCAAAATGCAAAAGCTCACTGATGTAATGCTATAGTCATCAAAGCTCACTGGCCTAATACTATAGTTGTCTAATGTTGATACTGATAGTATTAACTGTTCTTTTAACTTTGGAAAATTCTTATTTATTCTTTAGATACTGATAATTTTTAGCTTCCGCTTCACTCTGATATATTGATGATGCTAGGTAATGTACGGAATTATTATTTTGGATTTTCTATTTCAATTTTCAGCTCATATAAGTGACAAATAGAGGTTCTCACGTTGTGTTTCATTATACAGCATCAAAGTGTTCAATTGGCTGTCTGGATTTATTCATATAGTACTACGTATTAGGTAAATAACTGAATATTGTGCAATAATTTGCTTCATTGCAATCACAAAATGTTGTTTTCAGAGCTTCTGAGGGAGAATAAGCGGATGCTTGATAAGTCAATCCGAGAAATAGAAAGGGAGAGACAAAGTTTACAAACACAAGAGAAGAAACTGATTGCAGAGATAAAGAAAAGTGCAAAGCAAGGGCAGATGGTAGGTTTTCTTACTTCCTGTTATGCATTATTACATAGTCTAGCCACAATTTGTGTACAGATAAGACCTTCCAAAACAAGGACGGTTGTGGTTATAAGACCTTCCAATTAACCATTCATCTTTGTCGGATGTTGTTGTACATTTATCTCAGGTGACCACATTGATTTCATATCCTCAATTAATCTTTGGTTGTCATTTTGCAATTACAATGACATAAATATGTGTCTATTCACAGGTTTAATAAGTTTACTACATAACAATGAATAATCATTGTTCTTGTGAAAAACATTTGAGGCTCAATTTGATTTTTGATTTGTTTTTGTTTTTATTAGGGAGCTGTTAAAGTGATGGCAAAGGATCTTATCAGGACAAGGCATCAAGTGGAAAAATTCTATAAGCTTAAATCCCAACTTCAAGGCGTCTCCCTCAGGATTCAGGTATACATTAACCACCATGTACTCTAATTATTAAGATTTTGAATACTAGTGACACACTTTTGGCATTTGGTAGCCTGATATTTTTTCACAATTCCAGCTGCATAACAAAAATATATTTTAATTTTACAAAGTGTTGATATATATTTGAAAAGTGCATTGTTCGCTAGTTTCTGGGGAACCAAACTGCATAATCTGGTTATTATTGTGGCGAATTTCTTAATGCTTTCATTTTGATGCATATAAAGTAGATTTTGTGTGTGCTGTGATAATCAGACTTTGAAATCAACACAAGCAATGGGAGAGGCAATGAAAGGGGTGACCAAGGCAATGGGGACGATGAACAGACAGATGAACTTGCCTGCCCTGCAGAAGATAATGCAAGAATTTGAGATGCAGAATGAGAAAATGGAAATGGTGAGTGAAGTGATGGGAGATGCCATAGATGATGCTTTGGAAGGGGATGAGGAAGAAGAAGAGACCGAAGAGTTGGTCAACCAGGTCCTTGATGAAATTGGAATTGATATGAATCAAGAGGTATTTTTACTTTACTTTTTAAAAAATAGATTTGCTACGTTGTATAACGTATAATTTATATTGACCCTGTTCTATCAGCATAATTAAGTGCGTAACTTTTTTCTGCATATTGAATTATTTACAGCTCCTCAATGCACCTTCATCTGCTGTAGCAGCACCAGCAGCAAAAACTAAGGTTCCCCAAGCTGAAGCTACAGGAACTGATGACGGCGGAATAGACAGTGATCTACAAGCAAGGTTAGACAATCTGAGGAGGATGTAGATAATAAAAATATCTTAAATTTGAAATAAACTACCATGAAAGGAGAGGTTTTCCCATTTGTTAAAGTGTTCAAGTAATGGGCTAAATCAAAGTTTGGGATTGCTATACTAACCAAACAAGCATTCTTGTAAATGTTTAATTTAAAGGTGAGTTACCGAAATCTTTGTTCATGTCCAATGAAGTAAACTCTGTTCATCTGAAATGAAGTAATTTGAATACGCTAATGTCTAACTATTTTTTTTTTCCCTTTCTGTTGAATCTTTGAATATGGACTCTTACATGTTAAACAGGTAGCACCTTACAATTTACAAATTCTTTAAATTGCCATAATGAGAGCAGCAAGTAATGTCATTAATTAGTTAGTAGTGCTATAAGCTAAGCAAAGCAGCCCTAATCTATCAAATGGATACCTTGTGATAAAAAAAGCTTTGGTCTACAAACACGAAGGAGGTCTAATGGCTTTCCCCTAGATCCTTAGTACAGGAGGTAAATTCTGGGGACCTAAGCGATCCGTAGGTTTTCCAAGTGTAGTGTACGTTTGGGGCCCATAACAAGATCAATTTGTAACTTTCTTTGGCAGGAGTTGAACCCTCCCTACATTACATGGTTGCTAGTGAAGTAAGAAAAAACTCGTAACTTGAATTCTTCGACCACTAAGCTATTACCCAGGGCCTAGTCAAGATTTGAAGTTCAAACTTTAAGGCCTTGCAATGTGTTGCAGACTTGCAGCCAACAAAGCAAGGATAATACCTCTAACTTGGATTACTTGAACCCCTGAAGTTATTGTCTTGAGGCTGTTGTTGCTTGTTATACATGGATGAAGACCTTAGGCTAGTAGAACTTAATAGCTAGGTTAGACCCCATTTTTAGTGGTCTTATTATGCTTGATTGTTTCTCAACACAAGAATCAGAATAAGTAAGCTTTTGATTTAGTAATTTGGTTGAAATGAATATTATCCATCATTATTTTTCAAGAATTAGTTTCAGCCATGCCAAACCACTATTAGCAAACATGTACTTAGTCATTTATCACATTAGCTTATTCCCTAGAACTTGTTTACTATTACCAAACGGGCATTTAGTCCTGTAGCTTCTTCAGTGGAACTTGTTTAAATCAGTCAAGCATTGCCCAAGTCCCAAGACTGTTATGCCTTCTGGTGTAGTCAATAGCCGATGGTGTGTCTCTAGTTGGTTACCAGCAGAGGGGAACTCGTCCAAGTAGCCATATGTGAGTACAAGGAGCATGAAAAGATTGCTGGCATTTGGGTAACTCCGTAACCACCTCACCTCTTTGGAGACACAAACAAGCAAACCACATACTCCTGAACCTCAAAATCTCTCTCTTCACCCATTTCCAGGCACCCTTGGACCTTGGTACCGCCGGCAGTCGATGTTCCAATGTATGGTGATGAGGGTGTCTAGCGTTGGAACGATGGCCATTGTGTCCATGATGCCGTCCGTGACCATTATAATAACATGGAGAGATTTGATTTATACTTAGGAGATGTTGTGGAAGGACATTATATTTGTTTGGAGATGCTATCATCATGACTGAACAAATTAGCGGCTGTTTGGTAAGACATAGAACAGTTCAAGTGGCTGAATTTGCTAAACTGCAAAGAAAGTCATTTTGATGAATTAAAGAGAACTGCTAAAATGTTCATCTTACCTTGTTCCTTGCTTTTTTCCCCATCGTTAATATGGTTAGCACTTGCAGTAAAAAAATAATGTTTATAAAAAGTTCTGCTTCATGAACGTAAGTATAGAAAAAGTGGTCATAGTTAAGTCAAAGGTTAAGTATTCAAGTGTGGAGCGGTCAACATCCCACCCTATGCCACACAAAAACGCATTATCTATTTTTTTTAACTGCTCCCTCAGCTGTATCTATTTTTTGGGTTGTATTAAATTAATTGTTCCATTTGCATTTTGGGAAAGAAATCTACTCTAAAAGCAATTTTAATACACTTTAATAAAGTATATAATATTGTTACATGAGGGCAGTTCACATCAGGAGTTCCTGATGAGAAGCCCCGTGCGGACAAGACCATCAGAGGGTCTTCCCGGTGGAATTTTTTGATGAAATTTTTTGAGCATGTTCTTCATCAAGTCTAGTTTGTCCATACCAAATTTCAGCTCAAAATTCGATCGGGAAGGCAGTCAAACAAATCTTGGAAAACTATGGCTCATTCTGCGCACATATAAAGTGCAGTATGTTTCCAGGATTTATTTGACTGCCTTCCCGATCGAATTTTGAGCTGAAATTTGGTATGGACAAACTAGACTTGATTAGGAACATGTTCAAAAAATTTCATCAAAAAATTCCACCAGGAAGACCCTCTGATGGGCTTGTCTCCTCTTCAGGAGCTCCTGATAGGAACGGGACTCATTGTTACATTACAAAAAAATCTCTTACTCTTTATAGTGAACAATAAATCTATGACATTTACTTGAAGTATGTGAAAAAATTGCAACACTTACTCTGATACGAAGGGAATGAGAAATAAGAAATTGCAGAAACAAATGATTGATTTGTTATGGGTAACAGGATGTATGTGAAATTGCGAGTGCTACTATAGCTAGCCTGCTATTTGGATAATGATGACATATATGTATTTGGATAATAATTAAATAAAGTAATTTAAATATAGTTTGAGAAGTAGCTTGTGTTGATATATAATATAATGAGGTAATTTATTAAAATAGTGATATTTATGAGTGAATTAGTTTTAAAATGTGATGATAATGCTATCATTTAAGAAAGGTAATTATATCTTAAAATGGAACCAGACACTTCTACTTGAGACGTTCAATAGCGGCAAGTGAAAAATCATTAATCGGGATGTAGGGATCGAGTATATCTACCACTCCAATTCTCCTAATGGCCTTTTCTTTTTCATAAGAACTGCTAAATGTCAATGATTCAATGCTATATCACATTGTTAATGATAGCCTATATGTTATGCGAAGAGGTTTAATGGTTTGTCATTCAACAAGTAAGGTGTAGTCAAACGTTTATGTTTTGTTCCAATGGTATTTTTTATTAGCAATTCAAACTTGACTATTATTAATTGTACTGAAATTTAATCGCTAAGCAGGAGTTTCATAAGTCATCATCATTGCTACTGAGAATACATGTAGTAAGAGCTTCTTTTTACTCTATTTGGGAGGGTATTCCTCATGTACTCCACAAATCCCCTACAATTTTCAAGCATCCCCTTGATAGTAAATGACCATCAAAACTCTCATTCACGACATCAAATGTAAGAAATCAGACAACCTGCTTCGCTAACAGGCGGATGATTTTCTTGGTTGTTAAAAAAACACATTTTTTAATAGAGAAATTCCATTTTTTGGTTGAGAAATGCATTAAATACATTTAAAAATATAAATCTCAATGTGATCATCAACAACGTTGGAGGATACACAAGTTGAATTAGCGGTGAGAGACTGAGAGTGAGAATTTATGTGATAACAATTTCCACTTCAGGTTCAAAACTAGACAAAGATATGATATTAAAATGATATGAATGAATGTTAAAGAAAAAATGGTATACCTGATATCGTTCATAGTACTCCGTAAGTAGATAATAAGAACAACAAAAACGTTTATGAATTGATTATATGAAAACATGTCCAATTTTAGTATGCTAATTTGAAGTCACAAAAAATAATTTGACTTATCACTTGTAACACTGGGCTTGAAGTTTCATAGCATATGCTTTTGTCATATGCTTGCTTTCTAGAATCACGGCCACGATGACTACCCCGACGGCCCGACCACGATCACCGCGAACACAATAAGAATCGGAGGCACTCCTATGACCTCTCGAAGGCTGCTGCGACGTCCCAAAGGACGAAGACTAATGTACTACAAATGCCGGAGAGAGCATGGTTTGCTCCTGAGCCCGGAGGAAGAGTATGCGCTTCTCCGGTTACATCCATGTATATTTTTATATTAATCGTCCCCAAGTTGTTAATCGTGAATGTTACCATCGGTAAAATAAACTATTCACTCTTGGGTATTTTTTAGTCTCTCACATAGTCACTTGGTGTGTTGGTGGAGATTTTCTGACGTATGTCGGAAAATAAGCAAGATCAACCCCCAACTAGCTAGATGCGGTTAATGAAATTAAAATTGATCAATCAAATTTAATGCAAATAAGTTATTACTGTCACTTTTGAATTCTTATTTGGTCCTACTTCATATCGATTTATTTTTGATTGTATGCAATTAAATTTTAATATATATATATATATAAGAGGAATTTTTTCGTTCAAAAAAAAAAAAAAATATATAAGAGGAATTTTTTAAGAGCATACAAAGCGCCACCTAATCATGCCATGTCATCCATCATTTAATTTTGTTAATATTCCGTATCTTTTTTATTTTATTAGATTCTATTTTTGATTGCATATTGATATGGAAACAAAAGACTTTATAATAAAAATCCACCTTATTTGGAAACTTTTTCAAAACCTATTTAATAATTATGAAATTCATTAATTGGAATCACACTTATTAAATAATCAATCATACGAAGTACTTTTTTATAAAGTACTTTTATAAGCACGTATAATTTTTTTGATTATTGTTATACTTCTTATTTTTTATTACATTTTATTGAAGAAATAAAGTATCTTTGTTTTGCCCACTTAACAGATAAATCAATTCCTTAAAAAAATAGATAAATCAGCCAAATTGCTATTTATTTTGTCTTCAAAATTATTTATTTATATATAAAAGTATTAATAGTGTCCTATTTCCTAAAATGTTACTCCGTATATTTTATTCTTCTAAACTCAATGTTGAGATCATGATTAAAATTTTAAGCTATAGATTTGAAACTGTGTTAATACTTCGTATTTTTCTACATCTTCGTATAATGCTTTCTTAATTATTAATACAATGATGAAAATTATAACCACCGAAATTTTGAAATTAAAAGCGAAATTAGTACTATTAGACATTCATATATAGAATCATATAAAGAGAATACTTCTAATCAAGTAGCTTATCTTTATTACGTAGTATTTAATAAATTAGCTAAATTATGTACTACCCGTGCATCGCACAAAACTAGTATTATATATTACAAATGAAGTTCATGAGATGGTTGGTAGCTGAAGTTATCAATGGAAACTAATATTAATGGATAGTGATTAATGATTTATTGAATTATAAAAATATTAAATACTACGTAGATCACAATACTTTCAATTTTATACTTTAGGTCTCAATTTTTTTTAAACACTGTATTTCTCACATAAATATTTAACTTTATATTTTTTTTAAAAGAACATTAAAAAATGGGGTCCATCTCAAAGTGGGGCCCTACGGAAATTCCTTAGGCCCACTCCCCTTGTAGCCGGGCATGTTTAGAAACAGATAAAGTTAGAAGAATATGAATAATAGTGAGTTTGACAATATGATCAAAAGTCTCAGAAAATCAACACATGTTTACAGTTTGAAACCTTGAGCACCAAATATACTTTCAATACATAAATGCTACCTTAACTGTTGTTATTGTTGTGTTTTGATACCTTAACTCTTAAATGAATCAAATCGGTACCATAATTATACATAAATGTTTCAATTTAAGATTTTATTCAAATGTGTGTTCAAAAAAACACACGTGTTAGCAAGAATTCTATGCGTAAGGTCCATTTCACCTTATTTTTGTCCATATAATCACTATATGGTGACTCATCATCATCATCATTTTCATTTACCCTAGTGCCGCAAAGGCTCCCACCTACGGTGGGGTAAGGAGGGTTGGATGTACGCAGTCTTACCCCTGTACTAAAGCACAGAGAGACTGTTTCCAGATGACCCATAGTGAAAATCGCGTCCAAAATTGTCTGGACTGATTGCTGCTTCATAACAAAGAAGCGCAGACAGTTTAGTGAGCCATTTTGCTTTATTCCATCATATTCTCAAGCCAAAAAATAATGAATCTTTGGCTCCATTTCAAATGATGCAAATAATGAATCACTATATGGTGACTCTACACATGAATTTTTGATTGCCATGAAGAATTTTTTGGCCACAAATTTGAATAAAATTTCAAGTTTAAACATTTATGTATGGTTATGCTACTGATCGATTTGATTCATTTAAAAGTTAAAGTAAGTTAAAGTACCAAAATGCAACAATACCAAATAATTAAAGTATTATTTATGCATTTGACCTCACCAAATATTGGCAGAAGATTACACATAAGAGAATTTTAAAGAGACCTCAACCCCATTAATAAAAGAAATCCCGTAAAACAAATGTTAAGAGGAAAGGGTCAGTTAATGACTCTTTCCGCACTATTTGGCTGCTTGTTGCTTTGCTGGAAGTACAAGAAGCTAGAGAATAGGAAAAAGTAGATTCCCACTCCACATGCTAGTGTTTGAAACTTTTTAATTATTTATTAATTCATTTATTGAACATATTATTTCAATATTCCGTATTTAGGTTGTCTTGGATTGATTTTGGAAACCAGCCAACGTTGAGTTGGGTTGGATTGTTATGGAACATACATTGATCGCTGACTAGCAATTTTTGTCACTAAACCGATCATTCATTTCCGAAACTGATCATTTAAAATGTGTGACTTCCAAAGTCCATATCATAGAAATTTCTCTTTGATCTGGTCTAAGAGCATCTCCAATGCTAAAACGTTAACGATGCATACGTGACATGAGAAATAACCAATTAAAAAAAACAATAAATAGAATATCTCTCGCCTTATTTGAAGGATCTTACGTCATTTTGGTAAGTTTTTCTTCACAATGTCAAGCACAATGTCTAGATGTAGACATTGTGCTTGACATTGCAGAGAAAAAATTACCAAAAACACATAAGACCGTGGAAAAGAGAGAGAAATGTTATAAATTAAAATCAATATTTTGTGTCTTTCTCTCGCATGTCACATGTGCACCGTGGACATTGTAGCATTGGAGATGCTCTAGTATATGAAATACGGAGTATATGTTTTGTTTAAATGTAGAGGCTGTTTGGCAACACTGTTTTTCGCCTTATCAGGCTTATCAGCCGACTTTTTCACCAAACACGTAATTTTTGCTTTCGCGCGCTGAATTGTGTAATAAGAAGAAAAAGTAAGATTGGAGTTACTTTTCTGGCTGTATTGGCTGCAGTTACTGTAGATGTCAATATTAGCTATTTTTACATATAACTTTTTCTTTATTTTATTAATAAAATATATTTTAAAAATTTTTTTTTCTTAAATTATCAGAATCAGCCAATAGAACAACTTCAGCCAGAACTTCATAAATTTCAGCAGAACCAGCCAAATCAACTTATTTTCCTGCTACCAAACGGACCCATACTCTTTTCTATTCGCTCTGTTTAAATTAATTTCGTATGACATGTTCCAAAAACTAATTGAATTGTAAGAGTCAATTATTTACGACTAAACTAACTTAATTGAAACAATTAGATAATAGTTCAATTACATCGGGGCGTTTACTTTTGACTTTATAAAGATTACTACGGAGTATGTGTAACTTATTCGATCAGACAACTTTTTTACGAAAAAATTCCATAATATTACTCTTTTAAATGTGGTTGACAAAAATATGATGTGTAGTATTTAGTAAGTATTAGTGACTATAATTGTGTTCAAAATTTATATCGTAGTAACTAAATGTAAGTTAAATTAATTACTGTGATATAAACTGTGAACACAATTATTGTCACCAACAGTTACTAAATCATATTTTTGTTCATGACATTTTTATTAGTAATATTTAAGGAAAAATTGTCTGAGTTTCTTCCATAGTTACGTCCTTAAAGCTGCCATTAAACCCAAAGCTTCTCTACTGCGGTGATAGTCACTGTTTTTTCACAGTTTGGAATTTCTCAAATGTTTCGGTCCATTTCCTTGGAATATCAATGGTAGAATCTTGATTGGGATTTCGGGTCCTTATTAAACTTGTGTTCGAACCATAAAAAATTGTGTTCAATTTTAAAGGAGCAATTCAGCAATCTATATATATATATATAAAACAGAAAAGTGGGGAGGGAATTTGGGTGGGAACACTGTAGCAAGTTGGGAATACTAATGAAGAAAGTTAGCTTAGGCGAGGAGTGTCTTTTGGGATTCGCAAAACATCAATGTCGGAATTAATTTGGCACGAGTATTATTTTGCCAGAACTTTTGGGAATCCAAAAGTGTGCATTGATTATAGCTATACATTAATACTCCTATTGAATAACTAGCCGCATGCACGATAGCCGACCTTTGCAATCACCAATAATACGCCTATGTATTGAGTAACTAACGTCCAAATGCTCATAAAGACAAGTTAATTAATCACTAATGATATAAAATGCTGGACCACTAATGTTGAATGTCATTTGCTTTGAGAAGAAATTGATAATTCCGATTTGATGGTTGTCCTCTTTGAATGCTTGACTCTATGTAAATGGAAGTATGGAACGGAAGTTTCTGTTAATTTTGATCGCAGATGATCATGGTCGCCGGTTTTCTTTGCCGGGCAGAGCATTGAGGAAGGAAACTGGAGCCGACGGTAGGTGTTGTGACGGGCGGTCATTCTCTATGGTTAAAAGCACGAGTTAAAATTTAGAAACATGCGCATGTGCTATCTTGTGGTGTTTGATGAATTGATGATGCATATGTTACAACCCTAACATTGCACTTGAATATCTATTCTTACTTGGGGTTTTTTCTTATTAAAATGTTTATCAACTATGTAACTTAAGATAGCTAAAATTAGCCTAAAAGCATGATATTTGATTCGCCTATAAGTTAATTATTGAGTGCTGCCAGTGGTTCAAAATATTGATACCGTATGAACGTTTATAGATATTTGGTATGATCGTTTTGATAATGTTTATTATTGACTGCTGCCGAATCATAGTTGTCAATTGAGCTAAATGTTACACTCCATATATAATTCAGACTAATGAGGCTAAATGAGTTTTAGTGTTTTTTTTTAATTTCTTCTAAGTAATAATTCGTCCAAAAATAGACCTGTCAATACATGGGTCTATCATGGATAATTTCAAGCATTGAAATTATATGAAAAAAGACATAGCAACAATTTAAAAAAAAAACATAGCAACAATTTTGTTGGCAATAAACTTAGAAATAAGATATTAAATTCAATTTGTAGAAAATATTAGGACTAAAATTGTCGTTTAAGTAATAAAACTGGAAGAAGAAACAGTAAAAATCCATTAGCGGAGGGATGGCATAATTTCTATTTTGCTTAAATAAATAAAAAAGAAATCCAATAGGAAAAATGAACGATGAATCTTTGGAAATGATAGAAGAGAAAACCACCATTTATATATATTAATAGATGATGATATAGCTTTAAAATGAAGGTCTAGAAAATGGAGAATGATATGGAACCTAAAAAGTGCATCACTATATTTATCTACACTATGTTTTAAAACCGGCCTGCCTCGGCTGAATCAACTTGGATATATATTAGCGTTAGTACTAAAAAACGGTTTAATTATTGGAGTACACAAAAATAGATGAAAAGTGGAAAAGCCCAAATCCAGCGTTTATTGGTAAAATCGGGGTCGTATGGGAAGCAACCAATTTTGGGTTGTTTTTAAAGAGCTTTATATATTTAAATTTAAGCATATTTAGACTTATACTACGAATAATCTATTCAATTATTTAAGCATCGTGATGTTGAGTTAATGGTAGTTTTAGTTAAGTACGTACTCCCTGCATCATGCAAACGAGTTCCCGATTTCTTTTTTGGGTCGTCCCAAAAAATAGTTTACATTTTCTTTTTTAGAAAGTTTTATGTGGTTCACATTCATTTACATTTTTCTTACTCAACTACAATCATACATTTCCACTTTATTCTGACTTTCTTAAGCTTCGATCCAAGTCAATAAGTAAACTATTTTATGAGATGGGGTGTAACTATTTAGTCAACCAACTTTGACGTATATTTAACTTCGTCCTAGCATCTTAGGTGACTTTTGTAATAGCTTAGCGGCAAGCTTTATTTGTAAATTTTCAATATGCGTTATTGGTCACAATGAGATGCGAATGCAGGAAAGAGGTTTGCAACTTTGCACGAGAAGTAGAGTGCTTGGACCTTCAAATATTCCCACTTTGATTCATACTTAGATTTGATGTTTGTATTTTACATTTTGTAAAGTAGCATGAAATATATATATACAATTTGTTGGGTCGTTTACTCTTTTTTTATGTTATGTACTCCCTCCGTAACATATATATGTTCCCATTTGAAAAGTAGGTAGATTAAGAATAGTGAAAGAGGATATAAATTATTGAGGGTATGATAAGAAGATAATGAAATAATGTGATGGAATGAAGGATAAATCCAAAAAAAGTAGGTGTACTAGTGTATTATTTTTAAAATTATTGAGGGTATGATGAGAAGATTTAGAAATGGGAAGATATGAATGTTACATCCAAAAAAAGAAAGTGGGAAGATATGAATGTTACGGAGGGAGTAAATAACATGAAAAGATCGATGCTATATTTTACCAACCGTTACCACATTTTTAACACCTAATTAAAATAATAAATCTATGCATACAACATATCGATCATTTGTGTTTTTATATTCTTTGAAATTGCAATGTGATTGTAGACATATGAAAAAAAAATTGGGCCGATTCAGATTATCATTACGTCTTTTTGAAGTGCAACTGGGCCAGCATTAGATTCCAGTGGACTGATACCGTGATGGTTGTTGGGCTTTATCAAGAAGTAAATAGTGTCATGGATCTCTTGAGATAAAATTTATTAATTCAATTAATTTGGATTATTCAAAACATCCAATTAATTTAATTATAAATTAAATCTTTAAAAGAATGGACCGGTCCTATTAATTTTTTAGCCCATTATCAAATAGTGGCTCAATATATAAGCAGGATGATCCAATTGATAAAGAGGCCAACGAATCCGGTTAAGAAATATGTCCGTATGCGTGGAAAATGGTTGCGAACCTTGTTAAGAAGGCTGTCCAGATACATTATATAAGTGCTGATTTTTCTAGCTACTAAAATGAGAGCAAATCGAGCCCAAAGCCCATTTTAATTGAAGCCCGAGGGATATGGACGAATTTCCTAAACCCTAGAACATATTTTCACCCCCTCCACACCTATAAATAGGGGTCTCAGTTGAGAGGAAGGAAGAGAACTTCCAGACGAAGAAACGCTGCAACAAAGCTCTGAAGAACTCCCGAAAGGCTCTGAAGGATTCCGAAGAAGAGGAAGAGATCAAGCCACGTTTTTTGTCAAGAATATATGATTAATCCTTTGTGATTTCATTTATTCTTGATCAAACAAAGCAAAAAGTTGAAGAACGTTCGAAGATCTGAAGAACGAAGTTTGAAGATTCGAAGATCTGAAGAACGAAACTTTGAAGATTCGAAGATCTGAAGAACGAAACTTTGAAGATTCGAAGATATGAAGAACGAATCTTTGAAGATTTGAAGATATTCATATGAAGATTGAATCAAAATTCAATTGAAGATCAAGCCATATATCCCGGGAGGCCCTTAAACAGAAGATTAAGCCATAAAACGGTCCTTTTGTTGAAGATCAAGCCACTTGAAAACCGGAGGCCCTTCAATCTGAATTCTTTATTCAAGAAGATTTGAAGATCCGAAGAACGAATATTCGAAGATCTCAAGAACGAAGATTCGAAGATTCGAAGATCTCAAGAACGAAGATTCGAAGATTCGAAGAACGTTCGAATATTTGAAGGATTAGAGATTTAATTTTGAATTAAATTCTTTAATTATATTACTTCAAATTGCAAGTGAAGAATCAGAGGATTCATATTTAGAGATTGTATCCGATATTCTCACATATTATTATTTGCGATCAATTTTAAGTAAATACTTAAAATTTGTTTCACAAATTTTTGGCACGCCCGGTGGGACCTCTCTACCTCTCATCTCTTCACTTTTGATCAAAGAAAACGAACCAATGGCATCAAGCAAGCCCGTGTTCACTTTGAATTCTCTAGCATCGTCAAGCTCAAATCAAAACATGCAAGGCCCTATCACTAGGAGCCGATCAAGAATCCTGGTTGCGCAGTCATCCTCGGGAACTACTCCCGGTGCAATGGATGGATCTCAAATTGCACAAGAGATGGCCCGGAAGTTTTCTTCACCCATACGTGAAGTTACTTCCCCAAAATGGACAAGTGGTTGTGAGAGCTCATCATCTGGATCAGACTCTACTCCCCCGTCAACTCCTCCACGAAGAACTACTCCGCAGTGGTCAAACGTCTACACTGTGATGCCCACTATGACGACGAGCACCACATCTATGGAAGAACAAATTGCCCATCTAACCAAGGTCATCGAGGGGATGAGTATGTTCATACAAACTCAAGACCAAAAGTTGAATGATCTGAATAACAAAGTAGAAATCTTGAAAGGTGAGTCAAGTCATACTCATGAGAAGGATCCTGAAATGCATGAAGAAAATGATCCTCACCAAGAGGATTCGGGGAAGAACATCTCAACCTCTGGGGGCATGATCCCGATTGATCAACTCAAAGACTTCATCATGGGAACCATAAAGGGGAAGATAGAAGGAAGCAAATCTACTTACTCCTATGTTAAACCATACACGCAAAGGATCGAGAATCTAAAAATGCCCATTGGTTACCAGCCGCCAAAGTTCGTCCAGTTTGATGGGAAAGGAAATCCAAGGCAGCATGTTGCCCATTTCGTAGAGACTTGTAACAATGCGGGAACAAGCGGAGATCACCTTGTCAAGCAGTTTGTGCGATCTCTGAAAGCAAATGCATTTGACTGGTATACTGACTTGGAGCCCGGTTCCATTGATAGCTGGCAAGACATGGAACGTGAGTTCTTAAACCGTTTCTATAGCACAAGGAGGGTGGTCAGTTTACTCGAACTAACAACTACTCGCCAATGGAAAGATGAATCTGTGATAGCTTACATAGAGCGTTGGAGGGATCTTGCTCTAAACTGCAAAGAACGAATCTCTACAAGCTCCGCTATCGATATGTGCATTGAAGGAATGCATTGGGAATTGTGCTACATTCTCAAAGGAGTCAATCCAAACACTTTTGATGAGCTAGCAAGCAAAGCTCGTAACATGGAGTTGAGCATTACGAGTAGTAGAAGGAAAACCGTGGGTATGTATCCCGTCAATAATGCGGTTGAACAACAAGATTCCAAAAATGGGGGCAAACCCTTTTCTAAATTTGAAAAGAAAGAAGCAATGGTCGCTAAGACTGCACCTGTTAAGATCTTCACTCAAAATTCGAAGCAAGTTCCCAGGGTCGACTTGGAGGTGTCAAAACGTGTTAAACCATTTCTAGAAGAGATGTTGGAAAAGAAGTACCCTTTCTTAGACTCCGACGTTCCTCCCATGTTTGAGGAGCTGATGAGATTGAAGCTAATTGATTTGCCTGAGTCCAAACGACCCAAGGAAGCTACAAAGGTTGATGACCTCAACTACTGCAAGTATCATCGAATTCTTAGTCACCCCACCGAGAAGTGTTGGGTGCTTAAAGATAAAATTATGTCCCTGGCTCGTGAAGGAAAGATTGAACTCGCCGATTCCGCTGCAAGCACAAACCAAATTGCCATCACTTTTGGTAGGTTTTCTCCACTCATAGTCAAAGATGACCCAAAAGAAGAGAGCAAGATCTCTCAAAATCGAAGATTTCCTTTTACTGTCAAGGGAATGAAAGAATATCCTTCTCTTACTAAAAGAATGGCACTGGAGGATGTTGATGACAAAGGAAGACCATGGATCTTGCTAACCCGAAAGAAACAAAAGAAGAACCACAAACCTAAGCCACAACCTAGAAAAGTGGTAAAGAATCGGGTCAGGAAACAACCGACAAACAAGTTAAAGCAAAAGAAACAAAAGAAGGATCGTGTTCGTTCTAAGACTGCACGAAGGGTGATTACTCTCAACGATTTTATGCCAAAGGATTTCAAGAATGAGAGGGCTCAAATTTCAAGTTCTTGTCTTAGCACCCATGAAGAAGAAGTTGAGAGTTCAAGTGGATGTCCATCTCTAGTTTCGACTAAGAAAGAAGTGGTCGAAGCACAAAACTCTACTTCATACGTCACTGACATTGTCTTTAGAGACGAAGATCTCATGTTGGGTGCTACTCCCCATAACCGTCCGCTTTTTGTTGAAGGATACACTCGTGGACAAAGATTCAAAAGAATTATGATTGATCAAGGGTCTGCCGTTAATATTCTGACGGTTCGAGCTATGAAAGACCTTGATATATCAATGGATGAACTCTCCCAAAGCCGCTTGATGATTCAAGGCTTCAATCAAGGGGGGCAAAGGGCAATTGGAATGATACGTCTTGACTTAACCATCGGCGGGCTGAAGGCAAGCACTTTATGCCATGTCATTGATGCAAAGGCTTCTTATAATCTCCTTTTGGGTCGTCCATGGATCCATGAGAATGGTGTAATTCCTTCAACATGGCATCAATGCTTCATGTATGAGGAAAATGGCGTTGTAAAGAAGGTAGTAGCCGATGAAACTCCATTCACAGAAGCCGAGACATACTTTGCAGACGCAAAGTTTTATCTAAAGGCCAAAGTTTTTAAAGATGACAATGCAAGAAGAGAAGAAGAAGAATATCGCCCCTTGGCTGAACCAAAGTTGAAAGGGAAGCTTGTTGAAGGTGTAGAAGGGCTTGTATTCCCTCTTGCAAAGATTGAAATATCAAGGCCCCCTCGAAACACATCTGAAGATGAAGTGAAACACGAGAATGATGTTAAGACATTTCAGCTCCCTAAGGCACGCACAAATGAAGGATTTGACCCAAACGCATACAAACTTCTGGCCAAGGCTGGGTATAATCCCGGCGAACAGATTTTGGGAAAACTCATTCCAGAAGCTGGTGGTGAAGGGAAACCGAAGCAGATCAATCTTCAAGGGCACACAGGATTGGGTTATGTTCAGCCGAAACCCATAAGGATCCTCATAAATAGAGCCGTGACGCATCATATTAGTGCGGATGAAGAAGATGATGTAACTTCTAAACTGAAATATTCAGTCTTTGATCGGATTGAGGGGGTAAGATCAAGGCCCGCCATCTTGGATAGATTGGGTCTGAAGCCAAAGAAAGTTATCAAGATGACTTTACTAGAACGGCTTGGAACGAGCTCAATGATGATGAAACACGTTGAAGACACATGCACGGGACAAAACTTCAAAAGAACGTCTGTTCATGAACGATTGGCATTGAAACATGAACGCAATACATCTGCTAAAGTTCCTCTCGAAAAGCAAAGTCTTAATGAGTATAGAAGTTTTATCCCATCTCGTATGAAGCGAGAAACATATGTGAAAGTGACCTATGGGAATGCATTTAAAGTCAAACCAGTGACCATTGTGCATACCCGTGGTCAATATGAAGACCAATATGTGAGTTCATACTCTAACAATCCAGTACCCTTGATGTCGGGGTATAGATATGTCAAATAAAATGTTGAAAGCCTTAAACCACCAATGATGTTGTAAGTGGCTAAACTGCTAAAACATCTCACTTTGTCTATGGGTGAGCATAATCATAGATACTCTTGGCCCACGAGAGTTAAAAATGTGTACGGTAAGCTCCTGGCCCGCATGAGTTAAAACTGTGTACGGCCCCACCCCCTTTTAGATTACCTATTCAAATGGTACTTATGAACTACGTTTGACTTGATCTCCTTCATAGGAGTACGTAGGCAGCTCAAAAGTTTCATTTTTGAGTTCAGTTATAACAAAATAGAACCCAATTAAGTTTCTTTGAAGGGAGGATACCTGCAAAAGGATTACGGAAAACAAAGTCATACCGGGAAGTGGGAGTTCTCAAGTCTGTGCCTCGCCTGAAATTGATTGAGTTGAGCTTTGAACATCATCTTGAATCGGCGTCACTATCTTAACAAATGTATCAAGAGGCGCCACTCTAGCCTTCACACTGACGAAGTGGTCGGTCTTCACACTTACAAAGTAGCCAACCTTCAAACCAGCAAAGTGGTCATCCTTCAAACTGGCAAAATGGCCAGCCATTCATAAACGGCGAAATGACCGCCTTCTTAAACGGTGAAATGGCCGCCCCTCATGGATGGCATCAGTAAGGCTTCATATTCACATGGCTTCGACAAAATTCCTTAAATCGGTGCCATCCCAACAAAGGGCTAAGCAGCACCAACAATCGGCAATCGGCCTAATTCTTCAAATCGGTGCCATCCCAACAAAGGGCTAAGCAGCACCGACGGTTAGAAATCGGCTTGATTCTTCAAACCGGTGCCATCCCAACAAAGGGCTAAGCAGCACCGGCGATCGGCAATCAGCCTAATTCTTCAAATCGGTGCCATCCCAACAAAGGGCTAAGTAGCACCGACAATCGGAAATCGGTTTGATTCTTCAGATCGGTGCCATCCCAACAAAGGGCTAAGCAGCACTGACAATCGGGAATCGGCCTAATTCTTCAAATCGGTGTCATCCCAACAAAGGGCTAAGCAGCACCGACGATCGGAAATCGGCTTAATTCCTTAAATCGGTGTCATCCCAACAAAGGGCTAAGCAGCATCGACAATCGGGAATCGGCTTAATTCCTTAAATCGGTGCCATCCCAACAAAGGGCTAAGCAGCACCGGCAATCGGGAATCGGCCTAATTCCTTAAATCGGTGCCATCCCAACAAAGGGCTAAGCAGCACCGACGATCTGAATTCGGCTTATTTCCTTAAACCGGTGCCATCCAAACAAAGGGCTAAGCAGCACCGACGATCTGAATTCAGCTTATTTCCTTAAATCGGTGCCATCCCAACAAAGGGTTAAGCAGCACCGACAATCAGGAATCAGCCTAATTCTTCAAATCGGCATCATCCCAACAAAGGGCTATGCAGCATCGAGGATCGGCAATCAGTCAAACTCCTTCCTCTTCAAATGGCGCCATGATTGGATCACTTGAAATAACGGAAAATCAGGTCTCTCTATGATATTGGAACTGCCCATGCAATCATAATAGTCCAAGCCCTTTAAAAAAATGGAAAGCTCAAATAAGGAGCTAGCCCAAAAGCCCAATATTTATAGCCAGATCCCATCCCTGGTCAGCCTCACGCAGAAATCAGCGCGACAAAATCGCAGGGCGCCACTCCGTTCCCTTCACCGAAATCAAACGCAGGCTAATTTCACAAGCTTCAACGCCTTCTTCTCGTGAATAGCGCAGCAATGAAGAAGCAGCAGCGACGGAAATCTCCAGAGTGCAGGGCTTCTCTGGTCGTCTTCCTCAAGTCTCGAACAAGCAGGGCAGCAAACTCAGCAATTTAGCACCGCGTGAAACATCGATCGATCTCCTTCTTCTCACCAAAGCTGCAGAAGAGGTGTCAAATTGATCCACCACGAGCATCTTCTTCTCCAGCAACGAACCAGATCTGTCCTCGCCGGGAATCAACATCGAACTCGGACAGCTTTCTTCTCTGGCGACATCTCGATCTCATCAACTCCCATCTCCGATCATCTTCACGCAGGGGGTACCGCGTCCTCATACGCGAACACAAGCATTGGCAAACAAAAGCCTGCAGCAGCAACATCGCATCGGCATCAATGATCTGCTCATTGGCTTCCAGTCTGCAGAACATCCTCAGAAATCAATCTCAACAACGAACGGTGACCTCTCTCTCCGGTTAGTGGCATCACACTCAGCAAACGTGATAATAGAATGATATCATCTATATTATCAGATCCTTCAAGAAAAGCAAGCTTTTGCCCCGGATCTAACTAGGCTTCTCCAAAAGAACTGTCCCTGCGTACTAAATAAAAACAGAGACAATAATCATTCAAAAATTATGAAAAGGTTACCTTTGGATTGATTTTTCCTTGGCCTTGGATGATGTTAAAAGCTTACGACAGGAATTTGCTTTGTTGCTGGCTGATGTATAATTAGGAGCCAAATGATTCGTATTTATAATGAGGATAAATACTTGATGCTGAAGAGTTAGAGTTAGAGTTGCAATTGAAATCTGTTATGATGCTGGATAAAAGTTGCGACCCAAATTAATGTTTCCTAGTTAAACTCAAATTTGAGGATACTTGATGAATATACGGTTTAACCGTGTGATACTTGAACAAGTTGAATTGGGAGTCTAGGACAATATCAAAGATTTGATATTTTGATATTCTTGGGCTTCGGGAAAAAAAAATTGAGAATGATCCAAGTGAATATAGTACGGAACAGATATTACCGCAATACATTTGGTCTAATAAACTTCATGGGCGAGTGGATTAAGTTTGTCAAGCACATGGATAAATATTTAGCCGGTCAGGGTCAAGACTTACTTTTCACTTGTTCAAGACGTTCAAGCAAGTCTCGAGGGGGCATTTGTAGACATATGAAAAAAAAATTGGGCCGATTCAGATTATCATTACGTCTTTTTGAAGTGCAACTGGGCCAGCATTAGATTCCAGTGGACTGATACCGTGATGGTTGTTGGGCTTTATCAAGAAGTAAATAGTGTCATGGATCTCTTGAGATAAAATTTATTAATTCAATTAATTTGGATTATTCAAAACATCCAATTAATTTAATTATAAATTAAATCTTTAAAAGAATGGACCGGTCCTATTAATTTTTTAGCCCATTATCAAATAGTGGCTCAATATATAAGCAGGATGATCCAATTGATAAAGAGGCCAACGAATCCGGTTAAGAAATATGTCCGTATGCGTGGAAAATGGTTGCGAACCTTGTTAAGAAGGCTGTCCAGATACATTATATAAGTGCTGATTTTTCTAGCTACTAAAATGAGAGCAAATCGAGCCCAAAGCCCATTTTAATTGAAGCCCGAGGGATATGGACGAATTTCCTAAACCCTAGAACATATTTTCACCCCCTCCACACCTATAAATAGGGGTCTCAGTTGAGAGGAAGGAAGAGAACTTCCAGACGAAGAAACGCTGCAACAAAGCTCTGAAGAACTCCCGAAAGGCTCTGAAGGATTCCGAAGAAGAGGAAGAGATCAAGCCACGTTTTTTGTCAAGAATATATGATTAATCCTTTGTGATTTCATTTATTCTTGATCAAACAAAGCAAAAAGTTGAAGAACGTTCGAAGATCTGAAGAACGAAGTTTGAAGATTCGAAGATCTGAAGAACGAAACTTTGAAGATTCGAAGATCTGAAGAACGAAACTTTGAAGATTCGAAGATATGAAGAACGAATCTTTGAAGATTTGAAGATATTCATATGAAGATTGAATCAAAATTCAATTGAAGATCAAGCCATATATCCCGGGAGGCCCTTAAACAGAAGATTAAGCCATAAAACGGTCCTTTTGTTGAAGATCAAGCCACTTGAAAACCGGAGGCCCTTCAATCTGAATTCTTTATTCAAGAAGATTTGAAGATCCGAAGAACGAATATTCGAAGATCTCAAGAACGAAGATTCGAAGATTCGAAGATCTCAAGAACGAAGATTCGAAGATTCGAAGAACGTTCGAATATTTGAAGGATTAGAGATTTAATTTTGAATTAAATTCTTTAATTATATTACTTCAAATTGCAAGTGAAGAATCAGAGGATTCATATTTAGAGATTGTATCCGATATTCTCACATATTATTATTTGCGATCACTTTTAAGTAAATACTTAAAATTTGTTTCACAGTGATATATGTATCCTTTACTATAAAATGAAGTAAACATTAAAATTGGTTGTATTATCAGCATAATGTATTACGAGTATGATACTATATCAATATATAGTATTATTGTTATGTTATATACTAGATTACTATCATACACAAATAAAAACTTGCATTGATTATTGTGTATTTTATTTTAGGGAAAATGTACAAATATATCCCTGTAGTATGCGTGGGGAACAAATATACATATGTTCTATTTTTCGGAACAAATATACTTCTGAAGTACATGCATGTAGAAGTGCATAGATACCCTTGGAATTGTAAAAGGTGAAAAAATAGCTCTCATATTCTTATAAAAGAGAATATAAATGTAAAAAAAAGTTACTATTCTGTAAAACATTTTAATATTAAACTTTACAATTTAATATTGTAAAACATTAGTTTACTATTTTAATGTAAAAAATGTTGATTTTTTTGCATTCTTTGCACTATAAAAATTACATATTTTGTATGATTATAAACAGTCCAAGATAAAAAAATAGTGAATTTAATTTTATTAAGATTAAACAAAATCTAAGAATGTAACAATGTGTTAGAAAATTCCCAGCAAGACTAAAGTTAAAATTAATGAATTAGAAGTGCTTCTTTTACAATGGATAAATATTAATTTAGCAATTTAAAATTAAAGAGTCGATATTTTATCATAATAATACATCTTTATTTTTAAATTTTGAATTTATAATTCTTTTGTTGTGTTTTTTTTTTAAATTTATTTTATCTATTTAAAGTCAATATCGGTAAATTTGCTCCTTTATAAGAACATGATAGATATTTTTGCACTTTTTAAATGTTCAGGGGTATATATGCACTTAAACATATATTTCAAGGGTATTTTTTTCCGAAAAATAGAATAAGGGTATATTTTTTCCCACACACATATATTACAGGGATATATTATTTATTTTTCTTTACTATTTTTAAAATTTTATCATCATTTGTTGATTTAAATTTTATATCATCAATCGTATAAAATTCAATTCCCGTGCATCGCACGGGTACAATACTAGTTGGTATAAGAGTATATGATTTGGTTGCTGTGTCAAATTTATTTATTTCGTCGTGATATCTTGGTAAACGGCGAAGGAAAAGCAAAAGTGATCACGTTTGTTTCTTTTTGAAAAAAGACTCTAATTTATTAATAATATTAAAAGTAATAATGGACAAAGCAGAGCAAAGCTCACATCAACCCTGGAGTAAGAATAGAAGTAGCTAGTTCCGGAAGGTCGTTTCATATCGCTAACTCCACAATATGGTAGACTATTCTATTAACATTGTTGGACTTGTTATTAAGACAAAACGATGAACAACAAACGTTCAAAAGTTGAAAAGAAATAGGTGTAATATAAATCCTGGTTTTACCGGCCACCAGCAAGAGAGAAGATGTTTGATCCACCACCTCCAAAGACATCATTCAGATTTGATCATCCATCGGGAAGGGATAAGAGGTTTGTTTGGCCACCTCCAAAGGGAGACTCCCTCTTGCATAAAAAACATTGAATACATCACCAGTCACTGGGAAGGGATAATTGATTTCACCAGCAATCAACAAAGGAAACTTAGCCGAGCACAATTTGGTTGTATCATCAGTTTGACCAGCCACCGAAAAGGAGATCATGTTGAATGCTATCTTTCTTCCGGAGTGAGGCGGTGGTTAAGGAGGAGGACGAGTAATTGAAGCCTCAGAACTAGGGTAAACCCCCCATATCATGGCGCACCTATCTCGTCATTGCCGCTCATGGCAGAATAGAAAAGCACGAACAATTTCAAAAGAACGGAACAAACTACCAACAAAATGCTCACAATAAAGGAGCGCACATAAACCTCGGAAAATAATAGCACCGGACAGAACCAAAAGCCAAAACTCCAGAAAAAATAGAGCAAAACGGAAACATAAAAAAAACCATGTTGAAAACCCTCACCAGCCTCACAGCGGTAACGGTCTTCTTCCTCCGCCCAGTTGCCTGTTAAGCCAGTCAATCGACTCTGTCGAGCAGGCCTTCTCGATCCTCCAAGACCCACCGCCACAACGTATCGCTAGGGTTTACTACATATCGTCTCATCTCTATCACGTAATGATCAGGATTATTATGTTCTGTTAATTCTCCAAGGCATACATCCGTATATAAGACTAGGTTGATGATAAGTTCGTATTTCAACACGCATTTGATGCGTGTTGAGATTGAATTTTGTCACTTTTCCTAATTTATTTGTGTCACAAAGTGTTTATTTAGCTCAAGTCACGGTTTACCGGGTTTGGTTTGCATTCGTTGAAGAAAAGAAAGAATTCAGACTCGGCATCGGCGTTTGAGCCAAAGTTGAGAAGATTCGAGATATGTTCGAGAGATAGCGAGAGGAATCAGAGGTCCACGACATGATTTAGAGGTATGATTCGAGCCTTGGAAGGTGAAAGATTGAAGATAGGATCGATCGGGAGTAAACGGGGAAGAAAAAAGCAAGAAAACAGTTCTAGAGCCATCCGCGCGCCCCGCGGGTCAGTGCCACACGCGGCGTGGGTGATTCTGAGAGCTAGAAGTCAAGAAGTCTGAACCGCACACCCCGCGGTTGAAACTGCACGCCCCGCGGTTCAGAACATGCCTCAGGGGTACCTGCACGGTCATACCACGCGGGATCCGAACGCCGTCCAGGCGGAACAAATTTTTGATGTGCGCTATCGCCCACGCGCCCTGCAGGTCAGTACCGCACGCCCCACGGATGACCGTGCGCCGCGCGGACAACCCCGCCAGTTGATTTTCGCCCCCAGGAGTCCTATTTTGACTCGGATTGATCTGTTTTCTATTTAAACACCTCGTAAACCCCTGTTTTTGGTTACAGAGCTTAAAGAGGCCTAGGGACGAATTTCTACGTATTTTTCCACTTTGTTCTTCAAGACCCTTGGATTATTTTTAAGTCCGATTTTTTAATTAATCACAATTAATTCTTTTCATCTCAATTCTATTGATTCTTCAATTATGAATTGTGATTTGTGAGTAGTTTTAATTAGGGATTTGGGATTAATGAAGGGGTTAATCATGATGTATGGCTAGTTTCTTGATGGTTAAATTGCATGAATCTTTATTTAATTTGTGTATGAATGATTTAATTGACATCTCTTGTAACCTAGAACGGCCGCAAGAATTACAATTGCACATAGAATAAATTAAAAGAGATCTAATTTATTCTAGGACACCTTCACACACACTTAATCGTTCGCTAAGAGATTAGTAATGATTAAGGGGCCGTACGCTCGCTCGTTTTGGCAATAATTTTAGATACCTGTCGCATGAGAGATCAGCCTGGTTCTCTAAATTATTGTACTCTATGCCGCGAGAGCGGTTAGAAAATAGTATTGATTAGCATTGCTCAATTAGATAATTTTCATGTGATTGAGCCTGTACAGCCAGAAATATGATTACCTCGGAATCAATTCATGTTCCCTTCGTCATTAATTAGAAAGAATCCCTTAGTTTAATCGTTTTATTCGCATTTTAATTCTCCAACAACCAATCTCGCACAATTGCATTTTGTTTATTTTTATTTTAATCGGTGAATTTAATTAATTCTTGATTCCCTTTTTCCGTCCCTGTGGAGACGATACTCGTACTTACACCCACCCTATACTGCTACATATTTTAAGTGCGAGAAAACGCACATCAGTTGACTAGTCTAAGAAGGAAAGATAATAAATATGGGCCTAAAATAAGATATTAGATATCACTAAATAGAGTAAATAATATAACTCCAATATAGCTTTCCATAATACCCCCCTCAAGTTGGAGCATGAGGGTCTAGAATGCCCAACTTGCCCAACTTCCCAAGAGTTTTGGTAAAAATATCTGCAAGCTGGACAGTGATAGGAACATAGCTAGGGGCAATGAGACCCGTTTTGATAGCATAACAAATAAAATGGCAATCCACCTCAATATGTTTAATACGTTCATGAAAAACAGGATTTCACGGAATAAGCATGGCAGACTGGCTATCACAAAACAACAGAATAGCTTTGTCATGATTAATTCCAAGACTGAGAAGTAATGCCTTGAGCCATTTAAGTTCATAGGTGGCGGTGGCCATAGCTCGGTATTCTACTTCGACTGAAGAACGAGAAACAATAGACTGCTTTTTAGTTTTCCATGAAAGAGGAGAATGCCCAATCAGAATCACACCATCCGGTAAGAGAAAGCTCACTATCAACACGAAGGAGAATGCCCTATCCAAGAGACCCCTTCAGATAACGGACCACACGAAGTGCAGCATCCCACTAAGCTTGACATGGGCCTGCATAAACTGAGACAAAATGTGAACAGAATATGTCAAATCAGGACGTGTAACAGCAAGATAAATAAGCCGGCCAAGGAGGCGGTGATAAGGCTTCGGATCAGATAGAGGAGGTCCGTGAACTTTTGCCAGCGAATGGTTTTGCTCAATAGGAGAAAAGAGTAGGTTTAGCTCCTAGAAGGCCCGCATCAGAGTACATTCATGGTGTATTTACGCTGTGTGAGGAAAACGCCTGAGGGATTGCGGGCAACTTCGATCTCGAGAAAATACTGGAGTGGACCCAAGTCTTTCATAGGAAAACTATCACTAAGATAAGATCAAAATGAACTATAGCAACTTGATTATTGCCGGAGATGACCAGGCCATTCACATAAGCTAAGACATTCAACCGAGTGGATCCCATCCCCTATTGCGTGTGAATAGAGAGTAATCAGCATAGGACTGAAGAAAACCATATCCTTTAAGAAAGTCAACTAACTTAGCAAACCGACAACGAGGAGCCTGCTTCAATTCATAAAGAGATTTGTGCAAGCGACATACAAGAGATGGATTAAAAGCAACATAGCCTGGTGGTACCTGCATATAAAAAAATTGTAGATATTCCGTGTAATATTCCCTGTGTCCCACTAAATTGTCTCATTTTGCATTTTTTTGTTCAGTCCCACTAAGATTATTCCTTATCAAATTTGATAAAGTTTATGTGGTTCTAAATCATTCTTAATTTATTCTTACTTCATCAATTCAATATATCAACCATATAAACTTATTTTTCTTAATAACATATCGCATCACCTCATTATGTATATATTCTCTCCATCCCGCTATGATGGTCTCATCTCTCCTTTAGTTTGGTCCATCCCGTTAAGATTGTTGCATACCAAATTTAGTAAAATTTGTGTGCTTTAAATCATTTTTATTTTATTCTTACTATATTAATTCGATATCAATGACATAAACTCACTCTTCTTAATAATTGCACTACATCTTCATGTTCTAATGTTAGTGAGATGGTCAGACGGCGGTAGTAATATTTAAACTCTGGTCTAAGCAGTCGGGACCAGAATATTATGACTTTTGGATCAGATTAGACTGGAATTGCAAAAATCCTCGAAACAAAGCCCAAGCTAGAATGCAAAATTCCTTAGACCAAAACACGGGCAAGAATCCAAAAAAAAAAACTTGGACTAATGTGTGGACCGATATGTAACTAATCGGGTTCGATCTGGACTGATCAGTGCGGTCTAGTTTTTCGGTCTAGACGGGATTATGCTCGGCACTAGTCAACATGATAAGAAACTATTTTTGGCATTCGAACTCCCTAATACTTTTATTTTCATGAACTTTATTTTCTACGTGGGCGTTTTGTCGTAGTTTCCCCGAGTTAGATACTCTTAAAAATCCGCCTATATATATCTAGAAATGTCTTCGTTTTTGGAGTTATTGTCTTTTTTTGGCGAAATTCTTTCTAACCTATTATAATATCTGTTCTATATTAAGCCCAACATCTTTAAACTGGGATGAGATTCGAACCTATGACCTCCTCCTTAAGAGTGCCACAATGATGCCATCAGACTAGAAGGTACTTGGCTTGGAGTCATGGTCTATGTGTGCTTTTTTACCCATAGATATATTCGTAAAAATACGCCTATATATCTTTAGAGTTTAGAGATGTCTTCGGTTTTGGAGTTATTAGAAATGTCTTTTAAAGTTCGTGTATTCAAAACGTATAGTAATAATAAATATAAATATAGATCATTAAAAACTGAATACGGGGTATAAGTCAATCGTTCTTTTTTTTTTGGATGAAGGTATAAGTCAATCGTTCTTAAAAAGTCATTATTTTAATCATATTGACTTTTAAAGAAATTATTAGTTGCAAATGTAGATATTGATTTCAACTGAATGAAAGTCTTCAATGTTTTATATTAAGTACAGTCCTCTACCGCTATTTTCTAAGTTAGTTGAAAATTGAAATAAATAAATAATGACGAGTCAGACATGGCGTGATACTTTAGAGTTCGTATACCGTGATACCTGGGTGCATTATGAGCACCATGCTTCCAAGGATAAAGCACGCATGAACACTACACGCAGATGGTCAATGATTTTTTTGTGTTTCACTAGTAGGGTGTTGTAACTCTCGTTCAAAAAAATGTAACCCACATTTACAGGTCGGCGGAGAATAAATGGTAAGAGCATCAACTTGAAAGCAGGTGATGTAAGTCCAACTAAAATCGTGCTTTAAAGCCAGTACCAACAAAAGATGACTTTAATCGAATGCACATTTAATTGACTATGAGTTTTGAAAAGTAGTTCATAGACTCCAGGATAATTGGAGTGTAAGCCCCGACATCTAAAAAAGGAATGAGGGATATTTTGGGCAAGGTGGCGGCTCACTTGGCTAGCCACCCACCCCAAATCTCCCATTCGTGGGAAATCGAGTTTGATTCTCACCAAGAGAAATCGCAAAGGTCTTGTTGACAATGATTTTGCTAAGGAGGTAAAAGATACTACCTCCGTCCCTGAATTTACTTCCAAAATAAAGTGGCACGCGGATTAAGAAAGTGAGAATTGTGTGGTGGAAAGTTGTGCAGAGGAGAGAGAAATGCTGTGAACCACAAATTCTTTGCCAAAAAAGGAAAGTGAAGTTCTTTTTGGGACGGATGAAAAGGGAAAGTTGAAAGTATTTTCAGGGACGGAGGGAGTAATAATAAAGGTAAAACGTTCGTGTGATGGAAGAAGCAACCTCATTACAGATTTGATTAAAACTAGATTTAACGGTTTAGGGATTTTGAATGATGGTTGATGTTCAAAGACTACATCATTAAAAACCAATCGGAATATAAAAAAAATGAAAAAATGGAATGAGATAAAGAACCACACTCCCAAGATTCTGATCATGTGGTCTGTTTGAAACGTAATCTTAAGATGCCCACAAACTTTTTGGCAACATTTTTTCCTTTCTGAAATAGTGAAATCTCTTTGAAAGTGGAAACCATATGAAAATTCTTTTATTCACCTTTGTTTCTTTTGTAAGTAATACCCAGAAGTCCAGAACCCATTAAAATAATTTGAGTCACACTTCTCTCTAATTCCCTTCCTACCCAGTACCCACACTAACCCACATAATAAATACGGAGTACTAGATATTTAAAATCTAAGCACATTCTAGTTTCTAATATGGCTCATAGCATCTATTGATCTCCCGTCCAAATGTCTAATAGTCTAATACGTCCATAAATGGTAAAATTCTTCAATTAAATAGAAGCTTTAAAAAGCTTTTCTATATTACGAAGTTAAGCTTTTAAATTAAAAAGGTTTTCTTTTCTGCATTACTAGAATACTAGTGATCCCCCTCACTTCCTTAAATTGAAGGGATAGCGAGAATCTCTTTTAGAAGGAGTAAGAATTTTGAAAAGCGAAAAGGGCACAAAAGAGCTTCTACTAAAAAAAATTAAAATCAGATGGAAGCAAGAACTCCACTAATACAAAAATTTTACGCTATTCACATATTCTATTTTGAATACATTTTATTTAATAATTTTAAATATTTTTTTTAAATATTGTTCAATTCGTCTCATTACAAATTTTCAAAATCTATTTTTTTATTTTTTTTCTACTAAAACAGAGTGGAATATATTGACGATCGGAGACGTGTGTTGGTAAATGTGCAAAGTTGATTGTTGCAATTAAAAAAGGAATGTCTTATGACAATGAGGGAAATTTAAAACAAATATTAAAAAAACTAGGCTAAAGGGTCAAATAGGCCCTTGAACTGACTTAAAGTGTTCAATTAGCCCCTTATATAGAAGGTTTTTCCCGGCCATCGCCAATTGGTCGGGTTCCCGGTGGAATTTTTTGATGAAACTTTTTTAGCATCTTCTTCATTAAATCTAGTTTACTCATACCAAATTTCAGCTAAAAATTCAATCGGGAAGGCAGTCAAAAGATTTTTTGAAGATAACTGCGAAGTTAAACAGCGCAGTACATTTCGGAAAATCATTTGACTGCCTTCCCGGTTGAATTTTTAGCTGCAATTTGGTATGGGTAAACTAGACTTAACGAAGAAGGTGCTCAAAAAATTTCATTAAAAAATTCCACCGGGAACCGCCCCAATTAGCGACGGCCGGGAAGAACCTCCTATATAAGAGGCTAATTGAACACTTTAAGTCAGTTCAAGGGTCTATTTGACCCTTTAACCAAAAAACTATTATTAAAGGGACAGAAAGACATTTTTACAATAGTCAACATATTGCTGTATGCTTAGATGAGATTCATGAGAAAACTAAGATTACCAATTAATGCATTGACAAATTGCACATTATTCCAATTTTAATAGCCTCAGAAATTACACTAAATGCAATTAATCGTCCATCATAAGAACAACTAGAACAGGAGATCAGGAGATACAAAGTTACAAACATTCTTCCTCCAAGCACATACATCTGCATACACATTAACAACAGCAGAGTTTTTTCCTTTTTCTGAAGAATTATTTGTAGCAGTTACATTAATTAGGAAAAAGAATTAATCTTACTACAATATATCTATGATTTCTTTTCCCATAAAAATTAAGTCTTGCCAAGTTGCCATTCTAATAAGGCCTGTGCCTCTTGTGACCGCTAGAGTCGCCTTCGGAAGAAGCATCCATGGATATAGAGAAGGAGGTCGATAGATCAGCGTAGAGATCGACAACCTTTCTGATGTTGTTGTTTAGTTCCTTAATCAGACCGACATTTCGGGTCAAATTATCCGGGCTTTTGGACTCATGATTCTGATTAATCTCACTAATCAGCAGCCTATTATGATCCAAAATATTTTGAACTTGCACAAAACTTTTCTGAAATGTCTGCAATACCCTCCCATCTATCTGTGCCCCAGAAAATGCATCCCCATCCATTTCTTGGCAGCTCAAAGCCAATCCTACACCAAAGAATTTTGAATCAATCTTCCAAAGATAATGGACAAATAAAAAAACAGAGGTAACTTTGGGATAGGGTGAGGGTGGATTTTTATAGGTAAGAAAAGTCCAACATCATTGTGGCATTTAGCTGAAAGGATAGAACCAAAAGCATGATAAGGTTCTTGAATAGTTTAAAGCTGATTTGTACTACACATTAGACTATTGGAGACAAGTGCATTATCTTATACACACTATTTAAGCTTGTAGTATATAAATATAATTTTAATTACTTTGTTTCATTTTTTCCTTATTTTTTTGTTGAATTGGTCTTTCCTAATTTAACTCATACTACGTATTTGTTTTAACAATTGGAGATATAATTACAGATTTACAGTTATCTATCTATCATATTTTATGTGTTCTATTAGTGCAACCACACAGCTCAGTCTCACAAGATGAAGATATTTATACTTTATTTTGATAATAGTTAATTTAATAAAATAAATCATCTAACATATTAAAAAACTACACCAAAATTATATAGAAGAGTAGAAAAAATAACTAATTTAATTTTAAGAGTATTTTTTTGCTAGACTTTGTAGTCTCTCTTTATAGTATCTGTTCAATACTTCATTGTTAAATGTCAGCATCCTTGACTGAGATGAGTTTTGAACCTGTGACCTCCTCCTTGGGAGTATCATAGTGATGTCATTGAACCACAAAGTGCTTGGTTTAAGAGAACATTTTTAAATTAACATAAAAATGCAATTTCACTATGAATGATACGGAGTAATATTGATTAGAAAATGCGGAAAAACTAAGGATGTTTTTACTTGGACTGTAATTTGTCCCAGACCAGACCAGACCAGTTCAGACCAGACTTGGATAGTTATAAAAATACAAAGAAACCAGACCTTACCAGACTAGACCAGACCAGTTCAGACCAGACCAGACCATCAAATTACAGTCCAAGTAAAAACATCCTAAGTACCACCCAGGCGCTGAGGCCCCAAATATTTGTGTTTAGAGTTGTAATGTTATTAAAAAAAGTAAAATGTTAAGATTTTGGTTTCTAAAAATAGAAAAAGAACCTATACATATATTTTAGAATAACTTAAAAAGAAAAGTGGGAATAAAATTAAGGGGCAAATTAATTTTGGGGAGTTTAATACTCCCTATTAAAAAAGGTTATTTTAGGGTAGTTTAAGATTTAAAAAGGAGATCCCATTTTCCATAAAAAGGAACCTTTACTGTTGTACCATACAACAAGCCATGACCCAGAAATCAGGCAGTCACTTTTGCAGAACAGATTTGGCCATAACTCTCATATTGGTATCTAATCAACAAACGCCATTATTCCCAACCACCTCAAATTGCTTCTTTTTATTTCTCCATCCCTACCATTATTCCATAACACGTGCTCACATTTAATCTGCAGAATTTTGGCTCTCCTCCGTACTAAGGCACACTGCCGGCGAATTGGTTAATCATTAGATTACAGGGATTTACTGCTTATCACAACTCCTTAATTTAGAAAATTATTCATCGTTTAACTGGAATAACAGATAAAGAAGGAAGCTAAACAACACCTTCTAAGCTTGATCTATTCAGTGCTGATAAGATATAAAAAGACAGTAATAATGGACTAACCTCGGGATATTAGACGAACGGGGTGGTGTAGGCTGCGTCCGACCTAAGGGGAAGAGGAGAGAGCATAGGATATAGCTCTGGGCGAGAGATGAGCGGTAGAGAGAGATGGTAGATCGGAATAAATACAAGATCTTGGGCATGTCATTTTCTCATTGGATTGGATCAAACACTTGGGGCCAACAACTTTAAAGCATCCGTATTTTAAAAAGTTGCCAATTTTTGTTTTTTTGATAGTCCACTTAAGATGATGTTATGAGAAAATTGCTTCTAGCAGGACTCAATCAATAGCATTTTTATAAAAATAGTACCTACGTACATTTTTTTCTTGCGTAAGAGTCATGTAGTTCTATTTTTGAAAACTGTATTTTAAACTTCCAATTTTACCCTTCACTTACTGTTTTAACGTGACCTGCTCTGCTATTGAGCTATTATCAAAATTTATTGTCTGTTTAATGACTACTTAGTGTCTATGTATTGCCTGCTATTGAACTATCATTAAAACTTATTGTCTGTTTACTGACCACTTAATGTCTATGTATTGTCCTTTTGTTTGCAAGTTTGATTTTGGATCTGGTTTCTTCAAACGTTTTGCAGAGTACCTGTGGCGTT